>KV000480.1:64522-77149 GCA_001598015.1 Dorcoceras hygrometricum | reverse complement strand
CTCGTGGATAGACGGATCAGTCCTTTGAGCTGCTCGAATGGTAGAAACAATCTGTGGCTCCACTTGGAAAGAAGAAACCACCACACAATCCTCAGCCGGGTAAAATCTCCAACCCGTAGTGTTAAGATGCTCCTGATCCTTAGAGATGTACAACGACGCAAGCATCTCACTAGCCTTCCTGCTCAAAGCATCAGCCACTACGTTCGACTTCCTAGGCTGGTACTTAATCTCACAATCAAAGTCCTTTAGCAGCTCCATCCACCGTCGATGTCTCATATTCAGGTCAGGCTGCGAAAACAGATACTGTAAACTTTTGTGGTCAGAGTACACCACAAACTGCTCGCCATACAGGTAGTGACGCCAGATCTTCAACACAAAGACCACCGCCGCTAACTCCAAATCATGGACGGGGTAACGAGTCTCATGCGGTTTCAACTGCCGTGAGGCATACGCAATGAATCGACCATTCTGCATCAACACACAACCCAATCAATTGAGCGAAGCGTCAGAACAAACAACAAAACCACCTGAACCAGACGGTAGAGCCTACACAGGCGCAGTAGTCAAATTTTCCTTGAGCAGTTTAAAAGCATTCTCACACTGCTCCATCCAAAAAAATCTCTTGTCCTTCTGAGTTAATTGAGTCATCGGCTTTGCTATACTTGAGAATCCCTCAATGAAGCGACGGTAATAGCCATCCAGACCCAAGAAACTGCGAATCTCGGAAACATTCCTGGGACGCTCCCAGTTCAGAAAGACATCAACCTTGCTAGGATCCACCGAAATCCCCTCGGCTGAAATCACATGTCTCAAGAATACGACACGATCCAACCAAAACTCACACTTGGAAAACTTTGCATACAACTGCTGGTCTCTCAGCGTCTGAAGGACAATACGCAAATGCTCCTTGTGCTCCAAAGGAGTCTTCGAATAGACTAGGATGTCATCGATGAACATGATCACAAACTGATCAATAAACTCGCGGAAAACTAGGTTCATCCAATCCATAAAGACTGCAGGCGCGTTGGTCAAACCAAACGGCATCACCAAAAACTCAAAGTGTCTGTACCTCGTATGAAACGCAGTCTTCGCGACATCCTGATCTCTCACTCTCAGCTGATGGTACCCGGAACAAAGATCAATCTTTGAATACACCGCAGAACCTTGCAACTGATCAAACAGATCATCAATTCTCGACAACGGGTACTTGTTCTTCACAGTGGCTTTATTCAACTGGCGAAAATCAATGCACATCCGCATTGATCCATCCTTCTTCTTCACAAACAGTATGGGCGCTCCCCACGGTGACATACTAGGTAGGATAAAACCTTTCTCCAGCAAATCATGTAACTGCACCTTGAGTTCTCTCAACTCCGCAGGCGCCAAACAATAAGGAGCACGCAAAATCGGAGCTGTGCCAGGCAGCAGCTCTATGCTGAAGTCAATCTCCCGCCTCGGAGGAAAACCAGGAATCTCCTCCGAGAACACATCCGGGAAATGTCGCACCATGGGAACATCACTGAGCTGAACGCGGGAAGAAGAAGACGCATCCAAAGCGTAAATCATAAAGCCAGCATTCCCCAAAGACAACAAGCTAAACATATCCATCGCTGAGACCAACGGGATCTTCGATCTAGAATCCTGGCCGTAGAAGTCCCACTTCTCGCCAGACATAGGCCTAAAACGCACAATCCCATGGAAACAGTCCACGGAGGCCCTATAGTTGGACATAACATCCATCCCAACTATGAAATCGAAATCCCAAAGCATCAAACGGATCAAGTTCTCTAACAGGACATGCTCACCAAACCGCAACACACCATCCAACAAAACCTCCTGGGAGAACAGGCTCACACCACCAGGGGTAGAAACAAAAACGGAATCGCGCAAAGGAATGGTACACAGACCATTCTCAACAACAAACGAATCAGAAATAAACCAATGCAATGCACCGGTGTCAAACAACACACGAGCAGGAAAGTCAAAGACAAGACATGTACCTCCAATCACCCGGCTCGGTGTCTCCTCGGTCGGCTCCCTCGTAATGGCGTTAACTTGAGCATGCTGAGGTCCTGAAAATAAAGGCTGAGACGACTATCCGAAGCGCGAAGGGCCAGGCTGCTGAAACGGTCTAAACTGAGTCTCACCCAAACGGGGCTGCTGAAACTGCTGAGAACGGCCCCTGGACTGACCTCCATGACCCTGACGCTGGGCCGAGGTCTGCTGCGATCTAGCTGACGGACACACTCTCGCAAAATGCCCGTACTGACCACAAAGGTTGCAGGAACCCTGCACACCAACACACTGCGTGGACGGATGCCTTCCACCACAAAAGTCGCAAAACTCAGTCCGAGATCCACTGCTACTCGAACTGCCTGAACCAAAAGAGCCAGAACCCGACTTCTTCTTGAACTGCTGACCTCGGGGTCGAAACCTCTGACGGCCAGACTGCTGAGCCACCTGTGGCTACTGCTGTTGCTGCTGCTGGGGCTTATAGGCTGACTGGGAGGACTGAGAAGACTGTGCTCCCTGAATAGCAGGACGACCACCCTACGGTGTCTGTTGCCGACGAGCACGACGGCTACGCAAAACTTCCTCAATGTCAATGGCACTGTCCACAGCCTCAACGTAAGTCTTGGGCTTACTAGTCAAAACCATCTGATACAACTCTTCATTCAATCCCTCAAGAAATCGAGTCCGCTTGGCCCTCTCCCGGCCAGAAACATGGGGAACGTACGCCAACAGAGAAGAGAACTTCCTAGCGTACTCCCGAACAGTCATCGAACCCTGCTCCAGATGGTCGAACTCCCGCTCCCGGGCGTTCACATAAGACTCGGGTACATACTCCTGCCGGAAGGTCTCACAAAAACTGTTCCAAGAGATCCCAACACTGGTCTCCTCCAAAGTACTAGAAGCGCCTCACCACCAGCGCTCTGCGGCCTTCCTCAGCAGTAGAATCACTAAACTCAAACGGAGCTCATCATCATACTGACATCGATCAAAAAGAAAGATGACGTTCCGGAGACACGAGTCCGCATCCTCACTGGACTCATCACCATTGAAGACTGGAGGGTTCATCCTCTGAAACCGAGCGATCACCACATCCATCCTCTCCAAGCGATCATGGACCCGAATAATATCAGTCATCCATGATCCCTAAAAGGTAGTTTCCGATTGCAACCGGTGCAACCTCCATGTATTCACCTCACGTCCAGTAAGGGCCCAATAATATGACGCCGTTTACTATCACGTGTCAAGATGACCCATCAATGTTGAGTCGTGAAGGACGGTCCCCTTAACGTCCCCAATAATATGAGCGAACGTTAAAGGGAGTTCCAACCGACTCACAACAATTGTCAATGGCGTGACAGCTTTCCGGCATACATTGTCAGGCCTCGTGCTCTAAACAGAGTAAAAACCCAAACACATGCGGAAGCTTATCAAAAAGTGGGTAAAATTTTCGCTTTTAGGCCCGACTGTTTAAAACATATAATTTAAAATAGAACAATACTCAAAATAAGTTCTCAGTTTACAACCCAACAAAAGCAAGTATAGCATCAATACAAATAAATGTATCAGACTCCTCATCAGAATACAACAACGAAGCACAGGGCATCTCCCCGGCTACTAGACTGATACATACATATATGCTATACGCTACTGGGACACTCAACCACCTCCTGGGGCACCTCCAGCTGGGTTACCTCCTCGACCAGCTGTATGACCTGGACAACACAACAGGCAACAAACAAACCAAGCTCCAGAGGACATGGGGTCAAACCCCAGTACGGAGAGCAACTATAAATCAGCAATAAACAGCAAGAATAAAATGCAGATGCTATGCATGCGATACCGGACAAAAACAAGTGACTCCAACCGAAAAGGAAGTTAAGGAACTCAATGCACAGCTCAACTGAATCTGCAACAACTGTGGCCACTGGGTGTGTTCCAAGTGTGGTAATGAGCCACTCGCCGGGACACAACACCCGAATACCAGATGCATCAAACAGCTCAACCTGCGGTTGCCCAACCTATGCACTGTGGTAGTTAGCCACTCGGTGCATATGGGCTAACATAACCCAGTAGGGAGATGAGAGTGCTGTATTGCCGCTCGCCCTCGCATCCTGGTAAGAAACAGAGCAAGAACAACGAAGCAATGGCTGCAAAAGCTGAAATGAGATGCTAATATGTGTATGCAACATGCTGAACAATAACAAGCATAATCATATGCGCAACAGCCAATGCACAACACAATAAACACAGCCATCTCATAAAACAATGCCTCACAAAGCATCAACACACGGCAGCCAACAAACCAGCAACTACCATTTTATCCAAGCCATGCCTACGCTGCATTTACAAGCTCAACCCGTACCTTAATTTCCTCAAAGAACGTAGCAAGTCACGTCCTGCACAAATCTGCCAAAATACACGGTACACAAATTTCAGAGAAATGCTACAAATCTCACGGCATCCCACAAAACTCATGGCCAGAGCATACGATGCACAGATCTCACAAAATCACCAAGATAACTCACGGCCCTGAAATTCATAAACACAAACTAGCCTTCAACTCTACCCAACCAACTAACAGGAAGCTTAAAACAACACCAAGAACAATATCCCAACGTAAAATCAAAAGGCTACCTGCAACCACGCAACGCGCGAACAACAACAGCAACTTCGTGATTTCGATTCAGCCAACTAAAGCTTCCAAAATGGGTACGAGATGAAAGATCTTTCAAAGAGGAGTCCAACGCTACCTCGAACGTGAAAAATGGTGGCCGGAATCGACGGGAATCGCCGGATAAAGATCACGGTGAACAATGACCAAGGGTTGAAGAACAGAGAACGAAGTCGGGAAAAATCTCTAAGTATGGAATCTGTTTTTCTCAATAATTGAAGACCAATGCTCCAATATATACACGCGAGAAATCAGGATAAAATACCACCGACAGAAACAGCTTTCAAGATTTCTAATTTACACAACAGATCTCACAAAAAAACCAACGCATGCGCTAAAACATGGTGAAATCTGAACTCAAACAACGCGGGAACCAAAACGACGTCGCGCAGGTGAAATCTGAATGCTAGCGCTGAAAGTTGGACACTGAAAGCTGGTCGCCCCAACAAAACGCTGAGATCTGGTCACCAATACGCTATACACACAAAACAGACCTCACGCGAACATATCTCACACAAAACAGATCTCACCAACAAGCGCTAATCAAAACGACGCCGTGCTTACTTATCCAAACGACAGCGTTTCAAGCCTTAACAAAAACACGCTAAAACCAGATCTCACACCTTAGCGCAAAACAGATCTCTCAAGAAGACCTCACGCAACGCTAAACCAGATCTCACAAAAACGACAGCGTTTCAAGCAAAACGCGCCACAACGCTAAGCGTCCAGATCTCACCAAATTTCGAACAGATCTCTCAAACCAGCAACGCTTACATAATCCACACAACGATAACTCACGCTGCTGACGTCATAAAATCTGCCACCAGATTTCACCAAAATTCGAAAATATCAAAATTTCCAAAATTGTTCCAAACGTGATTCTCAACCCGAAAATGCAACCCAAACATTCAAAATGAAATCTGAATCACCAGATGTCAGGCCTCGTGCTCTAAACAGACAAACACATATGGAAGCTATCGAAAAGTGGGTAAAATTTTCGCTTTTAGGCCCGACGGTTTTAAAACATATAATTTAAAATACAACGATACTTAAAATAAGTTTCCCAATTCATAAAACAACCAACAATAAAGCATACATAATTCAAAACATGTATCAGACTCCCCTACGGGTACAACAACAAAACGCAGGGCATCCCCCTGGCTAACTGATACATATATATAAGTATGCTATATGCAACTGGGACACGCTAGCCACCTCCTGGGGCACCACCAGCTAGGTTAAAACCACGACCAGCTGTAGAACCTGGGTTTCCTGAAAACAACATAACAAAGAAACAAACCAAGCCCCAGAGGGACATGGGGTCAAACCCCAGTACGGAGAGCAACAGATAAAGCTAAAAGAATGCATAAGATAAAATGCAGATGCTATGCATGAGACCCCGGATATCAACGGAAAGCTCGACCCTCAAGGGAGCTAAGGAACTCAAACATAGCTCCAAGAATCATCAACAATGTACAGTGGCCACTGGGTGTGTTCACAGTGTGGTAATGAGCCACTCGCCATGACACTACACCCAATTACCAGATGCATCAAACAATCCAACCTGCTATTGCCTCGCCCATGAACTGTGGTAGTTAACCACTCGGCTCATGGTGGCTAACGATCCCAGTAGGGAGATGAGAGTGCGGTATCGCCGCTCGCCCTCGCATCCTGGTAAGAATCAACAACAGCAATACAAGATACATGGCTGCAAAATACGATACATAAGGGATCTGAAATATGCGTGAACGAATGCGTGTATGCAATTCACATGAAACAGCTAGCATAAACACCAATGCTCAGCAAGCAATACACAGATAAGTTCACCGAAACATCCCAGCAGCCACACATAATATCTCACGCCAATCCCAAGCTAAATCAAGCTCAAATCCGTACCTTATACTTCTGGGCTATAATTAGCACACCCTGGTTACCACAAGGAAATCCCGAAGACTCTGGTAAAAGCCTGATAAACACACGGTATACACAACATAAATCTTACGGGATGCTAAACAAGCTCACGGCCGGGAGTCACACTCAACCAGCTGCCCAATATACCTCAACAGTTAAACGAGAAGCTTAAAACTATGGCTAGGAACAAGGTCTCACCGAAAACCAGAACGTAGTTCTACCCGGTCGACGCAACACTCGAACGGCAGCAACTTCGCATTCCTCAACTAGCCAATTACAGCTTCTAAAACTGGTGAAGAGTTATAGAGCTTCTCGAGAGGAGTCCAACTCTACCTCACACGAGCAAAACAACCATCGGAAACGCCGGGAATTTGCCGGAAAAGCTCACGGCTGAACAGTGCTCTAGGGTTCGAAACGAAGAACACAGACGAGGGAAATATTTGCTAAGTAAGGAATTGATATCACAATTCGAAGACCAATCCTTCCTATAAATAGCACTTGCAACGACTGAAATCAACACAATCAATTGTCCACCGACAAAACCTGTCGACACAATTAATTTCCCAAACCAGCAGGTACCAACTAACCAGCAGACGCAAGAACCAACTGCTGATTTCTCCAACAACGCTACAACAAATCGCAAAGAAAACTAGCGGCTGGTTCTCAAAACAGCGTCGCACCAACTTACTCAAACGACGTCGCATAGGATACCATACCAGCAGCTGGGTATCCAGTCGCAAGAACAAAACAATGCAACGCTTATCTCTGCTGGTTCCAGTCGCAACCTCAAAACGCAGCGTTGCAACTAACCCAAACGACGTCGCTCCACTGACGTCATCAAATCTGATAGCAGCACTCGCTAAATACCAGCAGCAAGCTACAGTAACGAACAAATCTCTCGCAGCTGGACAATCAGTCGCAACATCCAAACGACGACGTTACCTCTCGAGCTACAGGAATGTTGACCCGCGTTGACATCTGCTTCTGCTGAACAACCAGCAGACACACACACGCAATTCCACCAGCTGGTACCAGACGCAACATCGAAACGACGTCGCGCCAACTAATCTAAACGCAGACGTTTTAGCCCTCAACGCAAATACACTAATGCATCTGCTGATTTCAACACGCGCAACCAGACTTCACGCAAACGACGGCGTTTCATACCCTGCGTTACCTAAACCCGCTTCGACTGGTTTTGTCACCGACCAGCTGCTAGCTCACAAAACCAGCTTTTACTCAAAAATCTCAAAAACACGAAAACATACAGAATTGCTCCAAATGCAATTTCAGACCCAAAAGTGAAAATCAAACTCTCAAACAGAGATTTGAACCAGCGGAGATCTCCAAAAACCGATACAATCCAACAAATTATCTTAATACAAATCCAGGTCTCACATTTCTCCCCCACTAAAAAGGATTTCGTCCTCGAAATCAAACAACAATTCTGAATCAACAAACAACAGTAGAGGCTAGAATAGAAACTAAAAACTAACACCAGAACTCGCCCAACACCAGGCCAAGAGTTCAAGATAACTGAGCAAACACATCACAACAACTAGGGAAGAAAAACAGCAAAACTACAAGCTACTGGATAATCTAGCTCAACAGCTACTCAAATAGATGCGGCCACTCGCGCTGCATCTTTTCTTCCATCTCCCAAGTAGCTTCTTCCCTACCATGTTTGCTCCACTGCACCATTACTAACGGAATGGTCTTATTCCTCAACTGTTTCTCTTTTCTTCCATGGATCTGCAAAGGGTATTCCTGATAACTCAACGACTGATCTAGCTCTACCTCGTCAGTTCCAAGCACATGAGACGGAGCGCATCACACTACGAAATGGAGAAACCTTGAGAAATACACGATCACCAACCTGAAACTCAAGAGGTCAACGCCTCTTATTCGCATAACTGGCTTGGCGATCCTGGGCAGCTTTCATCCGTTGTCTGATTAGATCGACATGATCTTCATTTGCTGCACAAATTCAGGGGCAGATAGCTGCTTCTCCCCCACTTCTTCCCAACACACTGGCGATCTGCACTTCCTGCCATACAAAGCCTCAAAAGGCGCCATGACAATCGTCACTTGGTAGCTGTTATTATACGAAAACTCAACCAAAGACAACGCGTCTTGCCAACTACCTCCGAAATCCAACACAACAGCACGCAACATATCCTCTAACGTCTGGATATTTCGCTCAGATTGGCCATCTGTATGGGGATGATACGCGGTACTCATAGCCAATCTAGTGCCCAAAGCTTTCTGCAAACTCTTCCAAAACCTGGAAGTAAACCTCGGATCTCGGTCATACACGATTGAAACAGGCACACCGTGCAATCTAACAACAAAATCAACGTACAGCTTCGCCATCTTCTTCATTGAGAAGGTCATCCCATAGGGAATGAAGTGTGCAGACTTAGACAAACGGTCTACAACTACCCAAATAGCATCGCATCCTCGGCTGGAACGAGGCAGATGCGTCACAAAATCCATCGCAATGTGCTCCCAATTCCATTGGGGCACCTCTAAACTCTGCAACAGACCACCAGGTCTCATCCTTTCGGCCTTTACCATCTGTAAATTCAAACAACGAGCGACAAAACCAGCAACATCGCTCTTCAGGCCAGCCCACCAAAAGTGCGGCTTCAAAGCATGGTACATCTTCCGTGCACCAGGATGAACACTATGTCTTCTACAGTGCGCTTCTCGAAGGATCTCCTCCTTCAAATCAATCAAATTGGGCACAACCAACCTGCCCCGGAAATGCAAACAACCATCGGACGAGACAGAATAGTCCTCATGTTCGCCAGCCCTGACTTTCATCTTCAACTCGTGGATTGACGGATCGGTCCTCTGAGCTGCTCGAATGCTATAAACAATCTGCGGTTCCACTTGAAAAGATGAAACCATCACACAATCCTCAGCCGGGTAGAATCTCCAACCCATAGTGTTAAGATGCTCTTGGTCCTTGGAGATGTACAACGAAGCAAACATCTCACTAGCCTTTCTGCTCAAAGCATCGGCCACTACGTTCGACTTCCCAGGCTGATATTTAATCTCACAGTCAAAGTCCTTAAGCAGCTCCATCCACCGATGCTGTCTCATGTTCAAGTCAGGCTGCGAACACAGATACTGTAAACTCTTTTGGTCGGAGTACACCACAAACTGCTCGCCATACAGGTAGTGACGCCAGATCTTTAACGCAAAGACCACCGCTGCTAACTCCAAATCATGAATTGGGTAACGAGTCTCGTGCGGTTTCAACTGCCGCGAGGCATACGCAATGACTCTACCATTCTGCATCAACACACAACCCAATCCATTAAGCGAAGCGTCAGAACAAACAACAAAACCACCTGAACCGGACGGCAGGGCCAGAACAGGCGCAGTAGTCAACTTTTCCTTGAGCAGTTGAAACGCATTCTCAAACTGCTCAGTCCAAACAAACCGCTTATCCTTCTGGGTCAATTGCGTCATAGGCTTTGATATACTTGAGAATCCCTCAATGAAGCGACGATAATAGCCAGCCAGACCCAAGAAACTACGAATCTCAGACATATTTCTTGGTCGCTCACAGTTCAAAACAGCATCCAATTTACTGGGATCCACAGAAATGCCATCCGCTGAAATGACATGACCCAGAAATACTACGCGATCTAACCAAAACTCGCACTTGGAAAACTTTGCATACAACTGCTGCTCTCTCAACCTATGAAGAACCATCTCCAAGTGCTCCTTGTGCTCCCTTGAAGTCTTTGAGTACACCAGGATGTCATCGATAAAAACAATCACGAACTGATCTATGAACTCTCTAAAAACCCGGTTCATCAGATCCATAAAGACTGCAGGCGCGTTTGTCAACCCAAACGGCATCACCAAAAACTCAAAATTTCCGTACCTCGTACGAAACGCAGTCTTCGCGACATCTTGTTCCCTCACTCTGAGCTTATGGTACCCGGAACGAAGATCAATCTTAGAATACACCGCAGAACCCTGCAACTGATCAAACAGATCATCGATTCTCGGAAACGGGTACTTATTCTTCACAGTGGCTTTATTCAACTGACGAAAATCAATGAACATCCGCATTGAGACATCCTTCTTCTTCACAAACAAAATGGGTGCTCCCCACGGCGACATACTAGGCCGGATGAAACCTTTCTCCAGCAAATCATCTAACTGCACCTTGAGTTCTCTCAACTCCGCAGGCGCCAGACGATACGGAGCACGCGAAATCGGAGTTGTGCCAGGCACCAGCTCTATGCTGAAGTCTATCTCCCGCCTCGGAGGAAAACCAGGAATCTCCTCCGGAAACACGTCAGGGAAGTGTCGCACCACGGGAACGTCACTAAGCTGAACACTAGAAGAAGAAGACGCATCCAAAGCGTAGATCATAAAGCCAGCATTTCCCAAAGACAACAAGCTGAACATTTCCATCGCGGAAACCAACGGAATCTTCGATCTAGAGTCCTGGCCGTAGAAGTCCCACTTCTCGCCAGACAAAGGCCTAAAGCGCACAATCCCATGGAAGCAATCCACGGAGGCCCTGTAGTTGGACAACACATCCATCCCAACTATGCAATCGAAATCCCAAAGCATCAAACGGATCAAATTCGCTAACAAGGCATGCTCACCAAACCGCAACACACCATCCAACAAAATCTCTTGCGAGAACAGGCACACACCACCGGGGGTAGAAACAGAAACAACATCGTGCAAAGGGATGGTACACAAACCATGCTCAACAACAAACGAATCAGAAATAAACGAATGCGATGCACCGGTGTCAAACAACACATGAGCAGGAAAGTCAAAGACAAGACATGTACCTCCAATCACCCGGCTCGGTGTCTCCTCGGCCTGCTCCCTCGTGAAGGCGTTAACCTGAGCATGCTCGGGTCCTGGAAAGAAAGGCTGAGACGACTGCCCAAAACGCGAATGGCCAGGCTGCTGAAACGGCCTAAACGGAGTCTCACCAAACGGGGCTACTGAAACTGCTGCGAATGACCCCTAGACTGACCTCCACGACCCTGAGGTTGGGCCGCGGTCTGCTGTGATCCAGCTGACGGACACACTCTCGCAAAATTCCCGTACTGACCACAAAGGTTGCAGGAACCCTGCACACCTACACACTGCGTGGAAGGATGCTTTCCACCGCAAAAGCCACAAAACTCCACCCGAGAGCCGCTGCTACTCAAGCTGTCTGAACCAAAAGACCCTGAACCAGACTTCTTCTTAAATTGCTGACCGCAGGGTCGAAACCTCTGGCGGCCGGACTGCTGAGCTACCTGCTGCTGCTGCTGCTGAGGATAATGCACGGACTGAGAACTCTGAGACGACTGAGCTCCCTGACCAACGGGTCTACCACCCTGCACCGCCTGCACTACCTGCGCTCTGCGCGCACTACGGCTCCTCATGCCCTCCTCAATGTGGATAGCAGTATCCACGGCCTCAGCATACGACTTGGGCTTGCTCGTCAAAACACTCTAGTACAATTCTCCATTCAAGCCCTCCACAAACCTGGTACTCTTGG
Organism: Dorcoceras hygrometricum; assembly: GCA_001598015.1. Classification (NCBI taxonomy): domain Eukaryota; kingdom Viridiplantae; phylum Streptophyta; class Magnoliopsida; order Lamiales; family Gesneriaceae; genus Dorcoceras; species Dorcoceras hygrometricum. Next base: position 65,018 of record KV000480.1, on the reverse strand, counting down.
CCCTCTCCCGGCCAGCAACATGCGGAACATAAGCCAACAATGCGAAAAACTTGCGAGCATACTCACGCACAGTCATCGAACCCTGCTCCGGGAACTCAAACTCCCGCTCACGGGCAGCCACATACGAATCGGGGACATACTCCTGCCTGAAGACCTCACAGAAACTGTCCCAAGTGATGCCAACACCAGTCTCCAGTAAGGTACTAGATGCACCTCGCCACCAACGCTCTGCGGCCTTCCTCAACAACAAGGTCACCAACCTCAACCGGAGATCATCGTCATACTGAGCCCGATCAAAAAGATTTATGACGTTATGGAGCCACGAATCATCATCCTCACTCGACTCGTCGCCATTAAAGACAGGAGGGTTCATCCTCTGAAATCGAGCTATAACAACATCCATCATCTCCACCGGATCCGGTGGAGCCTCAGCTTCCCCTTCTTCGCTACTCTCATGAGTACGACTAGGAGCACTATACTGATCCTCGTTCTGACC
>KV000480.1:28758-44709 GCA_001598015.1 Dorcoceras hygrometricum | reverse complement strand
GTACCAATACTAAACGGGCCGCACACATCAGTGTGGATCAAATCCAATAGGCCTTGAGCACGCTCACCCTTGCCCTTGAAGGGTTGCTTAGTCATCTTTCCTTTAAGACAAGATTCACAAGTCGGTAGGGAGTTAATGTCTGACATATCAAACATGTCACTCCTAACTAACTTGTTCATCCTACTTAGAGAAATATGACCTAGCCTAGCGTGCCAAAGTTGTGCTGGGTTCAAGTTATCATGTTTCCGTTTAATCGTTGTTGTATGTGCTTCGACATCGCGAGTTGGAACGTCTTTTAATTTTAAGGTGTATAAATCGTTTTCGCGTTCCCCAATTCCAATTAAACATTCATTCTTATAAATATTGCAAATCGAATTAGCGAACATACAAGAATATCCATCACTATCAAGCATAGAAACAGAAATAATGTTCTTTATTAATTCGGGAACAAATAAAACGTTTCTCAACAACAACTTAAAATCAGAAGACAGAAATAAATAAACATCTCCTATAGCTACTGCAACAACTCTTGCTCCATTGCCAAGCCTCAAGTGGGTCTCACCCTCTCTAAGACGTCGGCTTCTTGTCATCACCTGCAAATCATTGCAGATATGAGATCCACATCCGGTATCAAGTACCCAAGAATTCGAATTAAGAGATATATTTATTTCAATGTAGAACATACCTTTTGCAGTTCGCAACTGCTCGAGGTACTCCTTGCAGTTCCTCCTCCAATGTCCAGCCTTGTGGCAGTGGTGGCAAACATTCTCGCTCTTGTTTGGTTTAGAAGCCTTTGTCTTTGGCTTCATGGCGGACTTTTCCTCCTTCGCAGGAGCAGAACGCTTCTTGCTCTTGCTTCTGGGCCCCTTCTTCGCAGAGGAAGAAGAGCCCATGAGGAGGACGGGTTTGTCCTTCTTTATGGTCCCTTCAAACACTACAAGCATGTTAACCACCTCTTCGAGGGTGGCTTCCAGCTTGTTCATGTTGAAGTTGACCACAAAGGGATCAAATGCAGCGGGTAGCGAGAGGAGAAGTACATCCACCGACAGCTCGTGTGGAAGTGCAATATCAAGGCCCGACAGCTTTTCAACGAGCCCAATCATACGAACCCCATGCTCGTGGACCGAAGTCCCATCGCGCATGCGGCTTGTCATAAGCTCCTTGACAGCCGTGAACCTCTCATGTCGAGAGTTCTCCCCGTACAGTTCCTTGAGATGAAAGAGTATGGCAGAAGCATACTTTGTCTTCTCAAAGCGCCGTTGCATTTCTTTGGACATCGATGCCATCACATAGCATCGAGCTTTAACCTCGTCGTTCCGCCATTGGTTAAGCGTAATAAGCTCCTCAGGGCTGATATCGGCAGGGGTTTCCTCCGGAGGGCACTTGTCTATCGTATAGAGGAGCTTCTCCGAAGCCAATACAAGATTGAGGTTGCGGAGCCAGTCTTGGTAGTTCAGACCGGTGAACCTGTTGCTATCCAGTATAGCAGCGAGCGGGTTTTTCATCGAAACCATTTTAAAAGCAGTAATACTAAAAAGGAAAACAGACATGCATCACTAACTATATATAAAATAAACGCTAAGACATAAAACATGGTCGTTAAGTTTTATGAATTACCCTCCAACTATTTTAACGATTTCACCACCCTCTAATGAAATAGAGAAAACAGGTTTCTTTAGTGGGTACACGGAGCCCAATCAAGCGATCATGGACCCGAATAATATCAGCCATCCATGACCCCCAAAAGGTAGTTTCCGATTGCAACCGATGCAACCTCCATGTATTCACCTCACGTCCAGTAAGGGCCCAATAATATGACGCCGTTTACTATCACGTGTCAAGATGACCCATCAATGTTGAGTCGTGAAGGACTGTCCCCTTAACGTCCCCAATAATATGAGCCAACGTTAAAGGAAGTTCCCACCGACTCACAACAGTTGTCAATGGCGTGGACAGCTTTCCGACATACATGACCCCCTCAATAATATGAGCCGCGCCATGTATACGGGTAGCATCGACGTACACCCATTGTTGATGGAAGGTAGGGAAATTTAAACAATTTTAAATACCCTTTAGTTTATCGAATAAACATTTTGTCTTGATATAAGTTTTAAATCATATTTAAAACGAGGGATTTTATTTTTGAAAATTTGGTCTCATGCATTTATTTTAAATCAAATTTAAAACATGCAACATGCGGATTCAACTAAACTATATATCAACATATATAAATATTGGGATGATCGATCGCGAGAGCTATGCAGTCCGTGGTTGCCAGTCACGGACCTGGGTCCAATCCTAAGGGTGATGCAATATGCAATGCAATCCATTACAATGCTTTCCGGTTTTACAGATCTTCGGTCTTCATAAGGGTGATGCAATATGCAATGCAATCCTATTACAATGCTTTCCGGTTTTACAGATCTTCGGTCTTCAATATCTTGATCGTCATCTCCACCGTCTTCGGATATCCTCCCACTAAATCTAGTAATTTTACATTTAAATTTACCATGACATACAAGGGATACATTTATCAAGGGATGGGAATGGGCCACAAACAAGCCCACTTTACATGATAATCAAAATATTTACAAACCGAATCACAAAAACCTATCGCATACACCTAACAAATTGGGCACGGCTCTCGATCATCCCAATCATGCAGATAATCTAATTAACATGCATAAATTAAATAATCCTATTATTTATCGCAAAATCATAAATCATAAAATCGCATTTTATAATAAAATCGTATTTTGTCGATAAAATCAAATTTTAATCAACAAAATCATATTTCATTATAAAATCATATTTTACAATTAAAATCACATTTTGCTAATTTTAATTATATCATATTGGGCTTAAAACAATTTTAGGCACAAAAATTTCAAAATTTCAAAATCGACCAAAACGGGCCCGATATCGTATACCGGCCCCAAAACTTCACGGGCTGCCCGGGACAGGCCCGAACCAAACCTGGAAGAAATCAGCCGTCAAGATATCACCGGAGCTTCGTCGGAGCGACGGCCGCCGGCGGCGCCGCCACCAAGAAAAACTCGCGGCGGCAGCGCGCGACGCCGCGCCAAGCGCGACGCACGGCCTTACGCACGTTGAGCGTCCAGCAGCCTCCAGCGTCCGGCCATGGCGCGTATCATCGAGTGGAGCGGTGCTACAACGGGCGGCGCAATTTGCGCGGCCAGTCGCCGCCTCTCGCGTGACGAGCGTGCGAGCAGTAGCAACCAACCATCGGCCAGCCTCGCAACCCTGCGAACAACCAGCAACTCTCGGCCGCTTCTCGTTCGACAAGCGTGCGGCCAGTGCGCGGCCAGCGCACGTCCAGCGCGCGCAACGGCGCTCGTTGTGGCGCCGCCGCGTGCGGCGGTGCCGGGCATTCGACGTGCGATGAAATTTTGGTCTTCTCGATCTGAAATTCAAGATGTTAGATACAATATGGCAATACTGTATTGATCAGATCCGAAAACCTTGGCTCTGATACCACTGTTGGTTGGCCGCGGCGGATCCGGATCACGCCTCCCGGCGAGGCAGCAGAAGAACAAAAACAATACCGAGTGACGATCAATACAGTTTAAAACAAACACAGATCTATGACATTCATAGGGCGTTTAATGGAATACCTTGCTGGAAACTCGTGCCTGGCTCCGACCAGTTTCTCGAGGAAACCGGCACTTCACGGTTGATTGCGGTAGACTACGTCAATCAGGTCCACGACCGGAGACGGGATTCCTTCATCAACCTGCACTAGAAGGCCTAACGAGATCGGCGCGGACGGATTCACCTCGTCAAGATTGGCTCGAACAAATTCCGGCGAAGCGGCGGCGGCGAGGCTTTTGAGAGGAGGGGGGCGGCGCTTATTGCTTTAGGGTTAGGGTTTTTTGTAATCTAGTATTAAGTTATGAAGTTTAGGATTAAGTCTATATTAAATAGACTTAATGATGGGTTTGGATCCGGCCCAACGGGCCCGGGTCCAACGGATGAACATTCGGTTCATCCCCATCACCGAGATCGCCGATCAGATCGGACCGATCGATTCAGTTTCCAAAACTGAATACTATGATCTGAAAAACAATTTTTCAGAATCCCAGTGCAAAATGACCGTTTTGCCCCTCAACAGCGGGAAATCCCGATTTGACCCCTATTGACTTTTAGGAAGTCGCACTCCCCAAAATCCTCTTCGTTTGCTCAACACATTGAGCGGAGTATCCGTGCGGGAATCTCGAATCCAGTACTTGTGTTACCCTCAATGGTTCAGGGATACAGCTAGCCGTGGGCCCACAACCATTGTGGCTCCGGAATCACAATTCCGGATTTGCCCAACGGATCATGGTAAGAGCGTCTAGCAACATCGTCCCATGATCCCCTAGGTATCACTGATAGTTCCTGCAAGAACCAGTTGGTCGTGGTTAGCGTACAGTACGGTCCTTTCAATCCATATATCCCAATCAGATCAGCGACCATTGGTAAATCGAGAGTCGCTAAAGATCCGATAGCTATGCGTACATCTTGGAGATCGAATAGTGACATCGCGAGTGTAACTAGGTAAAAACATTTACCTAAAACATTTCTAGTACTATGGCCAGGGATTTATACACTATTATCCCCTCCGATAGCATAGGATATCCACGCATGTCTGCGAGCGGTGAATCCTCGACAACGATGCATCGACTCCTACCTGCATCGGGGTCTCACCCAATCCCGCCGCCTGATGACCCCAAGTGAGTCGGCAAAAAAAGTGAGACGCCTATCATGTAGAGTCTCAATGACGTTTCGAGTCGTGAGGACTAATCAGTACAACCAAGACCTCGGACTTATTCACTCGACAAATGGTAACCACTTGGAAAATCCGAACGAGGGTAGTTCGATAGATCACCAGGTCACTATCTATCTGCATGCTCAGAACATCACAATGTTCCCTACAAATGAAACATGGTACTTTGCATCGCAGATACTAGTCTCTAGCTCGGGCGGCCTTATCCTCATTTTGACGGCCCAATCGACTAGGAACATGTTCAGAATACACAGTGACTATTAGATGTGTTTCATGATAGCCGTCATACCCACTATCACATCTAACATACACTTTAGTGTATTCTAGGTCTTTACTCAACGCAATTGTTAATCATCATACAACACAATGAAAGTAATGAATGCCATATAAGTAAATGCGAATATCATATATAAAGATTGTTTCATACAAGAGTCTATAAACCCACACGCCACAAGTTGGCTAGTTGGGCATCTACTCTAACATAGCTGTCAACAGATAGTTACTGTTCATGTTAGCAGATATTCTTACGTCATCATATCTGTTTTCTTTCAAAGTATTGTTCCACTTTGTTGCGTCTGATTTCATTTCAGCGATGCGTTTCTTTTAGTTGAATTAGCTGCTATTTTGTTAAGGGGGGTAGGTTGTAATGCACAGATATTTTAGAGGCCACAAATTAGAAAGTTATGAGATTGAGGTATTATAATGCTATTCTATTTAACTCTTGATTTAATCGAGTTTCAGAATTCAGATATATATATTGTTTAGCTTTTTATCATTTAAGAGCTAAATTCCAGATGTCAGGAATGCAATTACAGTAGATTTCTAGTCAATTCCTGCAAGCCAATCGAATCCTTTGTTTAAACTAAAAATTGTTCGGTTTCCATATGCATCATTGGTTTTAAAACAGAGTACGCTTTTAGGAGATTTGAGCATCTTGATTAAAACGTGTTTCTTTCCTTAGGCTTTTTAAATCATATAAATAGGATGATAAGCTGCTTAATGCATCATTATCTTCAAAACAAATTAGTTCAAAGCGGTGCACTCTCTCTAAGAAACCGAGCAAAAGTTTTTAAAGCTTTTCAAAGGAGGCGATCGGAGTGTTGGTGATTTGCTGGATTTATACCGTGATTTTTGTTCAAGAATTCAGGCAAGTAAACTCTGTTTCTTTCTCACTCAGTGAAAGCATATATTCAATTCTGTTTGCATGTTTATATGAGATTTTAAAGAAAGGAAGATGGCTTCGGCTGTTCTTCAAAATTCAGAAAAGTTCATGCTCTGTTTTTATGAAAGTTGCGTTTTACTGTATTTTGATCCAGAGATGTTTTAGAAAATGGTTTGATGATGTTCGTCCATAGTTTCCTGAGTTTTTCAAAGAAATTCCATCGAAGTAGCTTACAAGTAGCTTATTCGATCATTTCCGGAAATTTCTTCAGATATTTTGAATTCATCAGACAAAGGAAAAACCATCGTCATTCAGCTGGTTAAGTCTGAAATCTGGTTCTTATACCATGACTGATATTTCTTTGTTGAAAATATTCCAAGTACAGATTTCAGCTGTCGCATTGTTTGCGTTCAGCCGTTGCGACCAGCAGTCGCATTATTTCATATTCAGATGTTGTATATTCTATTGTTCATCAGCTTATAGTTTGTTCATCAGCTGTTGCATTATTTCGTTTTCAGCTGTTGCCTTTGTATGTGTTCAGCTGTTTTCAGCTATTGTTTAGTTCATGACCAGCTGTTGTTTTGTTAATCATCAGCTGTTGTCAGCAGTTGCATTAGTTCATATACCACTGTTACTTCTTTACCCAGAGATATATCTGTTGACAGCAACCTTCGTTTCCCATAGAGTAATATCTGTTGGCAGATAGTTACTGTTCATTTCTTCAACAGATAGTTACTGTTCATTTCTTCGACAGATAACGAAATTCCAGAATTTGATTCCTTATTCATTTCCACTTCAATTCGAAAGAAGTATTTGATTCAATTAATTAGATTTGAGAGTTTTTATTCAGTTTTAATCTTCGCAAGTTTTACAGAGAAATCATTTGAAATTCCAGAACATCATTAGACAAATGAAAAACCAGTAATTCGTACAAGAGAGAAAGAAAACAGATTTTTAGAAAGAAAAGCAAGAGTATAACGATGTTTTAGAAAATGTTTTAAGTTATGACAATAAAGAGGGTCTCGAGAGGAAGGGTGAGTGCGCGGCTGACGAACCGTGTGCCCTTTCAACAGAGGAAGGATCAGGTGTATAGGTCGACGGATCTGTATATCCCTTCACCATGAGCCATAGTGCTAGAGACTGATATCAGGAGTTTGATCAAACGAATTGGACCAAAATGTTTAAAGTGTTGTCATAATTTCAGAAGAGCGCAAGTGTGATTTTAATCACAGCTCCAGAGAATGTTTAAAGAAAATGTTTTCAAAATTTGATTATGTTTTATGCTTTCAGAATTCTCAGATATATATATATATATATTGCGCTTGTTTATTCTAAAGCGTATTCAAAGTGCAGGTAATCAGCAGTAAGGAGCTGGAGGGAGATGATCAGAAAGGCAGGATGTGTTTATCGTGGACATCTTCCGTTGTTTCTTTCAGACTTTGTTTTGATGTACAGAACTTTAGTTATAGTTTTGTATGTTAACAGATTTCTAGTTCCTTATTTTTGTATAAATCTGTATGAACTTTTGGTGTAAAGATATATGCAAGTTCATTCGTAATTCTACCAGCTGTTGTATCAGTTCCGCGTGTGTTTTTACGATCAGCTGAGGATTTAGTTCAGTGTTTTGTACACCCTTGAAGCTGATTCTCTTCATTGGTTATGAAAAGTGTTTATCAGATTTTGATTCTACTTCCGCTCACGTCATTGTTTCATTTGTTCCGCATTTCAGCAGCAATGAATTGTGTTTATTCGCAATTTAGTCCAGAATTTTAGTAAAGACTTTTATGTTTGTTAATATTGAAATTTTTGGGTCTTTCAATTCGAACCCCAAATTTCTAAATTTCTTTTGAGAAAATTCGGATTGTTACTGTTGGTATTCACGAGGGTTTGAAGATATATGTCGGGAACTGTCAGGCCCGATGCTTATAAACACAGATACAACACGCAAAACACGGAAGCTTAAAAAGTGTCTAAAAATTTTTCTTTTGGCCTGACCTTAGAGTACATCATTCAACATATGCGTATACAAAATAATTATTTGCAACTGACTGAACAAGAAAGACCTCGGTGTGCGATTTACATGCTGAGAGGAGATGCCATGATATGGTGGGAAGGAGCCAAGTTAACAGTAGACTTGGAAATTCTTACTTGGGGAGAGTTTAAGAGAGTATTTTATGAACAATACTTTACAGCAGATGTAAGACAGCAGTTGCGTAGTGAGTTTTTAACTCTTAAGCAGGGAGAGATGTCTATGCGGGATTATATCCGTAAGTTTGAGAGAGGTTGTTATTTTGTTCCTTTAATTGGGACAAATGTAGATATTAAGCTACAACATTTTGTTGATGGGTTGAAACCGATGATTAGGCATGATGTTAGATTGGCAGAACCCGTAGATTATAGATCAGATGTGAATAAGGCCCTACGGGCAGAACAGGACTGGAAAGCAATTGAAGAAGAGATACAGTTGAAAAGACAATCTTTTCTACAAAAGGACCGTAGGCAAAATAAGAAACCGAAAAATAAACCAGCAGGAGTCTCAAGAAAAAGGACAATTAGTTGTTCAGCCTATATCTGTTGTCCCTAATTCAGGGATTAGGCCTCCATGCCCAACTTGTAAGAAAAACCATACAGGCCAGTGTCTTTTTGGCCAGAAGGTGTGTTATACCTGTGGAAAACCAGGCCACATGTCTAGAAATTGTTCCCAGAAGCGACCACTTATCACTAGTAGAGCTTATATAATGACAGCTGAAGAAGCTCCAGCAGATACCTTGGCAGCAACGGGTAAGATTTTTGTTGACAATATGTTTACATTAGCATTGTTAGATTCTGGTACAATTTATATTTTGTATCAGATATGTTTGTTAAGAAATTGATAGCTAACCTAGAAGGAATAGAAGTAGGGTACTGTGTTCAGATCCCTTTGAGTAAGAGTTTACTACTGATTTGATACCAGAAGCTGTTCCAATTTTTAAGCCTCTGTATAGATTGCCCCTAAGAAAAATGAAAGGATTAAAAGATCAGTTCCATGAATTGTTAGGCAAGAGTTTCGTCAGACCCAGTGCTTCGTCGTGAGGAGTTCGAGTTTGATTCCCATATGTTTATGATTGTTCATATTCCGGTGGATGGTAATATCGGAACATGACGCTATGTAATCAGTAATTGTTAGTCGAATCAGTATAAAGTCTGGTTTGATAGACAACGGCTGATAGCGTAGCTGTCGTTTGATGTTGCAAGACCAAAGTCCATTTTCAGCATTTGCATTTCATTGTAAAATCAGTAGTTGCACTGTTCACCAGCAGTTGCATTCCTTGTTAAATACCAGTAGTTACAATGTTCACTTCTAAAGTACTATTCATTACGACTGGTTCCTGTCTTGCGACTGGTTCCTATTTCTTGCGTCTGGTTTCACGTATGTTAGCGCTTTTCCTGCGACTGGTTGATGCGCTAACGACGTCGTTTCCTTAAGTTTTAGCTGTCAACAGATAGTTACTGTTCATGTTAGCAGATATTATTACGTCATCATATATGTTTTCTTTCCAAGTATTGTTCCACTTTGTTGCGTCTGATTTCATTTCAGCGATGCGTTTCTTTTAGTTGAATTAGCTGCTCAGATAAGAACCTATTTAAGTAGCGTTAGACTTAAATTATGAAGAAGTTCGAGTAAAGATTCTTTCAAAAGAAAACCGTAAGTTAAGGAATAGAACTATCCCTATGATTAAGATGCAGTGGGAAAATCACACTGAAAGAGAAATTATGTGGTAAAGTGATTATGATTTGTATAAAAGCTACCCAGATCTCTTTAAGTAAGAAATTTCGAGGACGAAATTTTGTTAATGGGGGTAGGTTGTAATGCCCATATATTTTAGAGGCCACAAATTAGAATGTTATGAGATTGAGGGATTACAATGCTATTCTATTTAACTCTTGATTTAATCGAGTTTCAGAATTCAGATATATATATTGTTTAGCTTTTTATCATTTAAGAGCTAAATTCCAGATGTCAGGAATGCAATTACAGTATATGTCTAGTCAATTCCTGCAAGCCAATCGAATCCTTTGTTTTAACTAAAATTGTTCGGTTTCCATATGCATCATTTGGTTTAAAACAGAGTACGCTTTTAGGAGATTTGAGCATCTTGATTAAAATGTGTTTCTTTCCTTAGGCTTTTTAAATCATATAAATAGGATGATAAGCTGCTTCATGCATCATTATCTTCAAAACAAATTAGTTCAAAGCGGTGCTCTCTCTCTAAGAAACCGAGCAAAAGTTTTTAAAGCTTTTCAAAGGAGGCGATCGGAGTTTTGGTGATTTGCTGGATTTCTACCGTGATTTGTGTTCAAGAATTCAGGCAAGTAAACTCTGTTTCTTGCTCACTCAGTGAAAGCATATATTCATTTCTGTTTGCATGTTTATATGAGATTTTAAAGAAAGGAAGATGGCTTCGACTGTTCTTCAAAAATTCAGAAAAGTTCATGCTCTGTTTTTATGAAAGTTGCGTTTTACTGTATTTTGATCCAGAGATGTTTCAGAAAATGGTTTGATGATGTTCGTCCACAGTTTCCTGAGTTTTTCAAAGAAATTCCATCGAAGTAGTTTACAAGTAGCTTATTCGATCAATTTCTAGAAAAATGGTTTGATGATGTTCGTCCACAGTTTCCTGAGTTTTTCAAAGAAATTCCATCGAAGTAGTTTACAAGTAGCTTATTCGATCATTTCCAGAAATTTCTTCAGATATTTTGAATTCTTCAGACAAAGGAAAAACCATCGTCATTCAGCTGGTTAAGTCTGAAATCTGGTTCTTATACCACGACTGATATTTCTTTGTTGAAATTATTCTAAGTATAGATTTCAGGTGTCGCATTGTTTGCGTTCAGTCGATGCGATCAGCAGTCGCATTATTTCATATTCAGATGTTGTTGTTCATCAGCTGTTGCATTATTTCGTTTTCAGCTGTTGCCTTTGTATGTGTTCAGCTGTTGTCAGCTATTGTTTAGTTCATGACCAGCTGTTGTTTTGTTAATCATCAGCTGTTGTCAGCAGTTGCATTAGTTCATGTACCACTGTTACTTCGTTACCCAGAGATATATCTGTTGACAGCAACCTTCGTTTCCCCTAGAGTAATATCTGTTGGCAGATAGTTACTGTTCATTTCTTCAACAGATAGTTATTGTTCATTTCTTCGACAGATAACGAAATTCCAGAATTTGATTCCTTATTCATTTCTGCTTCAATTCGAAAGAATTATTTGATTCAATTGATTAGATTTGAGAGCCTTTATTTAGTTTTCATCTTCGCAAGTTTTACAGAGAAATCATTTGAAGTTCCAAAACATCATTAGACAAATCAAAAACCAGTAATTCGTACAAGAGAGAAAGAAAACAGATTTTTAGAAAGAAAAGAAATAGCAGAACGATGTTTTAGAAAATGTTTACGTTATGACAACAAAGAGTGTCCCCAGATGAAGGGTGAGTGTGCGGCTGACGAACCTGTGCCCTTTCAACAGAGGAAGGATCAGGTGTATAGGTCGACGGATTCTGTATATCCTTCACCATGAGCCATAGTGCTAGAGACTGATATCAGGAGTTTCATCAAACGAATTGAACCAAAATGTTTAAAGTGTTCATAATTTCAGAGGAGCGCAAGTGTGATTGTAATCACAGCTCTAGAGAATGTTTAAAGAACATATTTTCAGAATTTGATTATGTTTTATGCTTTTAGTTTCTATCAGATTTCTTAGATATGTATTGCGCTTGTTCATTCTAAAGCGTATTCAGAATTCAGTTATGTATTCAGCTTTCAGATTCCAGTTACAGTTTCAGTTCTACTGCATGATTTCGTTATTCCAGATTTTACCTGCTGAGCCTTTGGATCACTAGTTTTCATTGAGTACATGTAATCCGCAGTAAGGATCTGGAGGGAGATGATCAGAAAGGAAGGATGTGTTTATCGTGGACATCTTCCGTTGTTTCTTTCAGACTTTGTTTTGATGTACAGAACTTTATTTATAGTTTTGTATGTTAACAGATTTCTAGTTCCTCATTTTTGTAGAAATCTGTATGAACTTTTGGTGTAAAGATATATGCAAGTTCATTCGTATGTCTACCAGCTGTTGTATTAGTTCCGCGTGTGTTTTACGATCAGCTGAGGATTTAGTTCAGTGTTTTGTTCACCCTTGAAGCTGATTCTCTTCATTGGTTATGAAAAGTGTTTATCAGATTTTGATTCTACTTCCGCTCACGTCATTGTTTCATTTGTTCCGCATTTCAGCAGCAATGAATTGTGTTTATTCGCAATTTAGTCCATAATTTTAGTAAAGACTTTTATGTTTGTTAAGATTGAAATTTTTGGGTCTTTCAATTCGAACCCCAAATTTCTAAATTTCTTTTGAGAAAATTCGGATTGTTACTGTTGGTATCAGAGCATGGTCTGTTACTGTTGGTATCAGAGCATGGTCCTTGATATAAACACACTTCCAGTCTGAGCAGATCTTAGGAATATCATCGAATAATTCATCAAATATTTTGTTTTTGATGATTCTTATGTGATTTCTTAGGTTTTTTCAGACAATTTTTGGACGTGTGACCTGGTTGGTTACAGTTCCAGCATTTTAATGTATTTGATTTAGTATGAGGTTTATTATATTTTTTATATTTTTGACTATTAAATCTTGGGGTTTTCGAATAGGATTGGAATCTTTACTTTCTTTCTCCTACGGATTGAAGGAGGATCAATGTTCATAAGACCGAACATTGAGCAGAAAGAACCTAACTCTTTGCGAGTCGTAGTTCTATCAGATTTGTATTTAGCTTGATGTTTGAGTTCTGAACATAAGGATAAACCTTCTTTTTTGATAAATGCAAACAACTGACCAAAAGTCATGTCTGCAAAAGGAATATCTTCTGTGCCTATGGCAGTTTTTAATTTATAAATTATTCTATCTGCGAAGAGATGGGGTAATCCCATTATGAAATGTTCTTTCCAAAAAGACATATTACAGTATTCTCGGCGGAGAATATGAGTTAAGAAAACATCCTTGTACCAACGATAGTCAGTTAAGGATGGACATTTGAGATTAGTAAGGATAATTTTGGAAGAATTAAATTCTTCATTACGATTTCCTATGAAATACATTGAGATTGTGACTATTAAATATTCACATGAATCATTTTGTTCATTAATATTACCGTTTTCATCTTCTGTATGAATTGTATGATTAAATATACTTAATTTTGATTCGAGAGATAAATCAGATTTTAGATTAGTGATTAATCGAATTGATTTGGGATTAGTCGCGTGGATTATGAGGGTTTTACGAGAGAAATCTGATTTCCAGTTGAGAATTTCATATTCTGATTTACCATCTATATTCCATTCAATTATAGATTGGCCATCATATTTTGTACTTTTGAATTGATTTCGTTCTTCGTAACCAATATCAACAGGCGTAGGCCGTCGATAATAATTACGAGTATGGTATTGACATCTTTGATTAATTCGATTAATTTGATTTTCTTCATCTGTAAAGGGATTATCAATAATATTGACTTCCTCTTCTGATTCAGAAGTAGAATCAGTAGAGTTGGAAGGTTGAGATTCAGTGTCTTGATTCTTTTGTGTTTCAATATTTTGAATATTATTGTTTTCTACACAATTAAATTTACTACCAGATGTACCTATTTCTGATAGTTTTGTTGAGATTTTATTGAGAAGGGAGTCTGTATTATTAAAACTAATTTGTTTTTCTTTTTCATGAGGAAGAGCATTGGTTTGAAAGAAATGTTTAGCTGTAGGATTATTAAATATTAATGGTTTCGATTGTTGAGTTTGAGGAACATTATTGGAGATATGATCTACTTGAGTATGTAATGCCCAGAATCATTAAGAAGTGGATTTGTAGCGACCAGATCTTTTAGAAGCCAAAAACTAGAAAGATATGAGATTGAGGGATTTCAATGCTATTATATTCAACTCTTGATTAATCGAGTTTCAGATTTTATCTATGTATTTGTTTAGCTTTTTATCATTTAAGAGCTAAATTCCAGATAGAAGGAATGCAATTACAGTAGATGTCTAAACAATTCCTACGAGCCAATCGAATCCTTTGTTTTAACTAAAACTGTTTGGTTAAACAGGCGGTGTGTTAGGAGTTGTTGGATTTCTACCGTGTTTGTGTTCAAGAATTCAGGCAAGTAAACTCTGTTTCTTGCTCACTCAGTGAAAGCATATATTCAATTCTGTTTGCATGATTTTATGAGATTTTAAAGAAAGGAAGATGGCTTCGGCTGTTCTTCAAAACCAGAAAAGTTTATGCTCTGTTTTTTTAAAGGTTGCGTTTTACTGTGATTTTAATCCAGAGAGTTTACAGAAAATAGTTTGATGATGTTCTTTCAGTTATTTCTTAAGTTTTCTTCAGAAATCCCATCGAATTAGCTTACAAGTAGCTTATTCGATCATTTCCAGAAATTTCTTCAGATATTTTGAATTCTTCAGACAAAGGTAACCTTCGTATTTCATGGTTATCTATATGTTAAGTAGGAGAGCTGGTAATTTGCCACCAGCTGGTAGTTTGTTCATCAACTACTAGAAATCAGCAGATGCTTTGCTTTCGTAAATTCAGCAGATGCATATTTCAGCAGATGTTTTGCTTTCGTAAATTCAGCAGATGCTTTGCTTTCGTAAATTCAGCAGATGCATATTTCAGAAGATGCTTTGCTTTCGTAAAATCAGCAGATGTAGTTCATTTCACTATTTCAGCAGTTGCTCTACTTGCTTCT
Source organism: Dorcoceras hygrometricum (assembly GCA_001598015.1). Lineage (NCBI taxonomy): Eukaryota > Viridiplantae > Streptophyta > Magnoliopsida > Lamiales > Gesneriaceae > Dorcoceras > Dorcoceras hygrometricum. The sequence goes on along the minus strand of KV000480.1, from coordinate 29,986 downwards.
AAGTACTGTTCATTCAGCTGGTATTAGTCTTGCGACTGGTACTGTTCATCTCAGCTGGTTACTGTTCATTCTTCGTTTTCTTCAGCAGATAACGAAATTTCAGAATTTGATTCCTTATTCAATTCTGAATCATTTCAAAGATTTTATTCGATTCAATTGACAGATTCAAGTAGTGTCCTTATTCAGTTTTCATTTTCGCAAGCATTACAGAGAAATCCTTTACAGTTCCTGAACAACATTAAACGAGAGAAAAACCAGTAATGCGTGCAAAGAAAGAAAGAAAACAGATTTAGCAAGAAAAGAAAGAGCAGAACAATGTTTTAGAAAATATTTTAAGTTATGACAACTAAGAGGGTCCCCAGAAGAAAGGTGAGTGTGCGGCTGACGAACCGTATGCCCTTTCAACAGAGGAAGGATCAGGTGTACAGGTCGACGGATCTGTATATCCCTTCACCATGAGCCATAGAGCTAGAAACTGATATCAGGAGTTTGATCAAGCGAATTGGACCAAAATGTTTAAAGTGTTGTCATAATTTCAGAAGAGCACAATTGTGATTTTAGTCACAGCTCGAGAATATGTTTAAAGAAAATGTTTTCATAATTTGATTATGTTTTATGCTTTCAGTTTCTATCAGAATTCCCAGTTATATATATATGTTTGCGCTTGTTCATTTTTAAGCGTACGCAGATTTTCAGATTTTGTATTCAGCCTTCAGTATCAGTTCTATTGCATGATTTTACATCCGCTCACTTCATCATTTCAATTGTTCCGCATTTCAGCAGCAACGAATTGTGTTTATTCGCAATTTATTCCAGAATTTAGTAACGACTTTTAGGTTTATTTATATTGAAATTTTTGGGTCTTTCAATTCGAACCCCAAATTTCTAAATTTTCTTTGAGAAAAGTTTGGGTCGTTACAGTTGGTATCAGAGCATGGTCCTTGAGATAAACACACTTCCAGTCTGAGCAGATCTCTCCAGCCGCTTCTAAAATTTGTGAGTTTTAATTCATGTTTTAGCATAGAGTAATCTCTCATATAGAATTGTGGTGGATTTGGGTTACCCTTACAGATATGTCAAGAAGAGGTAGAGGAAGAGGAAGTTTTACAGAGGCAGATAGTGAGTCTGATGGAGCGAACCCCATCCTCAATACCATGGCGCAGCTGTTAGAGCGCCTAGTTAACCAAAACAATAATGAGAATGGTCAAACCTCAGGAAGAATAGTTAG
>KV000480.1:10272-24054 GCA_001598015.1 Dorcoceras hygrometricum | reverse complement strand
ACTGTTCATTCTTCGTTTTCTTCAGCAGATAACGAAATTTCAGAATTTGATTCCTTATTCAATTCTGAATCATTTCAAAGATTTTATTCGATTCAATTGACAGATTCAAGTAGTGTCCTTATTCAGTTTTCATTTTCGCAAGCATTACAGAGAAATCCTTTACAGTTCCTGAACAACATTAAACGAGAGAAAAACCAGTAATGCGTGCAAAGAAAGAAAGAAAACAGATTTAGCAAGAAAAGAAAGAGCAGAACAATGTTTTAGAAAATATTTTAAGTTATGACAACTAAGAGGGTCCCCAGAAGAAAGGTGAGTGTGCGGCTGACGAACCGTATGCCCTTTCAACAGAGGAAGGATCAGGTGTACAGGTCGACGGATCTGTATATCCCTTCACCATGAGCCATAGAGCTAGAAACTGATATCAGGAGTTTGATCAAGCGAATTGGACAAAAATGTTTAAAGTGTTGTCATAATTTCAGAAGAGCACAATTGTGATTTTAGTCACAGCCCGAGAATATGTTTAAAGAAAATGTTTTCAGAATTTGATTATGTTTTATGCTTTCAGTTTCTATCAGAATTCCCAGTTATATATATATGTTTGCGCTTGTTCATTTTTAAGCGTACGCAGATTTTCAGATTTTGTATTCAGCTTTCAGTATCAGTTCTATTGCATGATTTTACTTCCGCTCACTTCATCATTTCAATTGTTCCGCATTTCAGCAGCAACGAATTGTGTTTATTCGCAATTTAGTCCAGAATTTAGTAACGACTTTTAGGTTTATTTAGATTGAAATTTTTGGGTCTTTCAATTCGAACCCCAAATTTCTAAATTTTCTTTGAGAAAAGTCTGGGTCGTTACAGGATTAGTCGAGTAATTTCGACATTTACGAATTGATGAAGTTTAATTATGAGCTCGGATTTCTTCTGGAAGTGTTGGGTGATTCAGACACTGTGTATCGTTAAATCGCGCTAAGTGTGAGAACCAGACGAAGTAACCAGGCGAAGCGATTTGATAAAATCAGCAGCAGGTTACTGTAGTTCGCGACTGGTGGAATTTGGAAATTCAGTTGAAGCATTAGTGTTGATTTCAGCTGGAAACAGACGCGCGAATAGAAGGGTCAATGAGAGAGCGCCACGTGTTAGTTTCTGTTACGCACGAGAAATCAGCAGCAAGAGTTTCTTACGCATCTGCTGGTTTTGATATATACCTGCTGGTTGATAGTATATCGGCTGGTTGATGATGACGTAGGTGCGACGTCGTCGTTTTGATAATTAACGCAAACCAGTCGAGGGGAAAATAATTCCAGCTGAGAGAATATACGACAGCGTTTTGACTTATGACTATGAGACTTGATGCGATGTCGTTTAGTAACCAGACGAGGAATTTGGAAATCAGTCGAGAGATATTGGTATCTTCTGGTGATCCAGTCGAGGGATCAATGCAACACCGTTTTAAGTATAAACAGGAAATATTGATACGATACCGTTTCGACTATTGTTGCGAAATCAGCTGTTAGAAGAGAAGTGCGACCAGCTGCTGGTTTCTTTGAATAAAGAGGTAGTACCAGCTGAGGATACGTAACGACGTCGTTGGAATTAGTTATAACGACATCGTTTTGAGTTTTGAAATGTTGCGACTGGATATATGTTGCGACTGGATTTATGTTGCGACTGGATTCCTGTTGTTGCGATTGGTTATTACAACAGCTGATTCTTGCGTCTGCTGAAGAACAACGATATTCAAACAGCGACTGAGGACGATGAACAGCAGTTGAGGAATCTGTTTATCGTTATCCACCTTCGAAGCGATGGGAGTATATCTTGTTTAAATACTCAGCATGACACGTGGAACTTACATAGAACACGTTGGAAATGCGGCAGGAAGACAGAGATCGATTGTCTATATATAGGATTGAGTTTGAAATGCTGTGAACATCTGAATTTCAGTTATCGACCTTTGATCTTGCAAGTATCTTCAGAAGCGAAGAACAGAGTGTAAGAACGTTAACTGAAGCATTTTGAAAACAGAAGAACAAAGGTATAATCTGACAGAAGAGTCAGGAACTAGATTACTCGAGAATGATAGTTCTTGAGTATTCCGCTGAAATCACATACATATATGATTATTGTTCTTGATTTAGAACTTGAATTATGTGTGTGTCGATCCATCACAGGTAGTGGATCTTTTATATTTGCATGAGTTTGCATATTGAAGATAATTGAATCGATTCTAATGCCCAGGACTGAGTTGGCCTGATTTTCGAAGCCGGAGATGGTTTCGATAGATGAATATTCATGTCAAGATCGGATACGAATCTTGATGGCGTCGAACTGATATAGAATCAATTCTGAGATCGAAGAAGAGAACTTGAATCATTTCATGACATTGCATTTACTTACAGTTGATAAACTGTTATGCATTTTATTGTTATTATGCGTACCTGCTGATTATATTGAGATGATTCTCACCGGAGTTTATCCGGCTGTTGTTTTGTTTTGTATGTGTGCATGACAACAGGAATAAAGAACTAGTAGGGAGCAACTACGGGTAGCGAGAGATACTACCTAGACGCTAGATCAGCAGCAAGAAGAGTAAACACCAGCTGAGAGTCTAGATGTTTGGATGACTGGTCTTAAGTTGCTTACGTCTGGTTTTGTATATAAGACATAATCGTGTACTAGTTAACTTAGCTTGTAACCGCTGTAAACTTTGAAGTATTTGTGGAAATGAATCATGTTTACGCTACCAGCTGAATTTATCATGCTTCTGCTGACTTACGCTTCTGATGGTTGAAAATTTTTTTTTTAGTACGTTATATATATAAACCAGATTAGATTGTTAAACTTGATTAGTTTACATTAATAACCCACTGATTAAGATTAGAAGATTAATTGTGAGCAGAGAGCCTCACAGAGTAGCTATTGTTTTAAGGATTTGATTTGAATAATTATTCTGTTGAAGAATTTTATTAACATCTTCTGTATTAACAGGTTCTTTTTCATTGCGTCCACGTTTAAATGGATCAGCTATGACGTCACCTTTTGGAGTGTGGAGTTGTAATTTTTGAAGAGGAGGATGAACAGCAGTAATAGTCTCATTGTTACTTAGTGTCCATTTTTTATGAAGAGTAGTATTAACTTGAATGGCAGATTGGGTTTGATAATCATTAATTCCTTCGGCTGAAAGGAATATTGATAGAAAGTATAAAAAGGAATATTTGATTTTATTGTTTTCATTTTGATTATCCATGCATTAACGATTTTTTCTTCAATATTTTTGTCTAATTTTTTGTACCAAAGTCTTTTTGAATCATGATATTTATCTTGACTTTCTTCATTTAAATAATCATAATCGGGTTTGAATTCTTTTCCAGAGGAGATCATATTAATCATAAAGGAAATTGAAGGAGACATAGGAGGAGAATAATTTTGAGGAGGGGAGGGTCCTGATTGAGGTTTAGGAATAGGTGTTACGAATTCATATTTTGAAGTGTTTCTTGAAATATTAGAAAAGGAATTTCTTAAAGATTGAGCTCTTTGTAAATTAGGAATTTTAGAATTTTGAATTTGTGAATTAAATTTTATTGTAATTTTGCCATCTTATTCTTATATTATTTGAGAAATATCTCTACGTTCTATACTTCTTGGTATTTGAGGAGTATTAATTATGAATTGTTGGGGAATGGTTATTTCATTCCATTTGAGTCTTTTGGGCATAAAAACCGTAGGTCTTTCCGCGTATATTTGTTACAATCCTGTCTCTTCTTTCGAAGTAGGCAGTCTGTTTGTTAGGACCGAAGGATAGGAAATTAATGCAAGCAAGCGCTGCTACTTGTAAATAAAAATTTTGCGCTGCTATTATGAGGTGCAATACTCGGGTTCTTGAACATTAAATACTAGAGCATCGAAGACAGATCTGGTATGTAATAAAAACATGCGAAAAACACCAGAAATGAATCGTAATTTTAAAACTCGATGCAAACAGATTTCTGTAAACAGAAATCTGTTCGACTGTGCAAGTGTGCAATCTGTTATGCGTGCGTGCTAATATTAAAGTGCATATGCGGAATAAATAACAGAATACAATACACTGCTATTTGTTTATGAAATTTCGGACATCAATGTTCTACGTCTCCCCTTCTTCCTTCTTCAGGAAGGTTCCACTAGAAGATTTGATCTACACCTCATATACAGACCCGATCCCGCAACCAGCAGCTGCGAGAACTCCTAGACTCCACCAGCCCTCGGCTGTCACTCACTTGTTTTACGCCTATGTGAGAAAGGCTACAGACACAGAGTTTAACGTCTTCGTGCTTGGACGGGATCTGATTTTTGTTTGTGATTCACTCGCTAATCAATTTCGCACATCTCTCAAAATATGCGAGTGAATATATGTTTGTGAGATTTTACAGTGTATCGCTCAACTCTCAAATGATAAATCTCACACACTGGGAAAATGCTTCTACAAAAGCTGATGAAGACTCAGCTTGTCAACTGTGCAATAAGCGCTCCTCTGGTTGAATAATAGTTGACAGCTTCGTCTCTCTGTTTTTCTTCCCTCTCAATTTGTGCACTGTGCATTAATTGATCTATCAAAATCTGACTTCTTCAACAGAGAACTTCTGTATAAATAGCTTCTCTCCAAAGATATAGCCGTTAGAGTAGATTCAAATCCCTTCTGCGCTTGTTACGGCTAAATCGTCGTCTTCCCAAATGTGTGCAACTATCCTCTGTATATTGTACTATTTCCCAGAATAGACAAATCTTGTCCCCTTGATTTAAGGCAATTGCACGACTCAATCTCAGCCATTGATTATTTCCATTTTGAGCGTTGATTAAGTCCCAACAGCTGAATGTGCTTGCAACAGCTGATTGATCTGTTCTTTTCACTACAGCTGATCCATTTATTCTTTGTACCATGTCTGGTCCATCTTTTCTTTTCATAACCCTTCACACGGTATCTGTCATCAGCAATCATCACTGTTCGATCTTCATCAGCAACCTCTCTTCTTTGTTTTCTGCATCTTCAACAGATATGCTGACGTCACGATTGCTGATACATCTTGTTGTCTGCTGATATTGCTGACGTCATAGTTGCTGAACACAGCTTCCTCCAACAGATATGCTGATGTCACGGTTGCTCATTTAGCTTCTTCAACAGCAACCTAAACTACTGTTCTTCACGTTCACTTTGAAGCAGGCTTTTCATCAGATCTATTTGGCGTTTCTTCAACACATTCTTCCAATAGAAATGCTGACGTCAGAGTTACTGATTCCAGCTCTTCTTTACTTCTTAACAACCTTGTCAACAGGAACTTACTGTTTCATCTTCAACAGCTTCATCAATAGTAACTCTTCGCACGGTATCTGTTGACAGCAACTTCAACAGGGATCTTCTTCTTCTACCGAGAACGCTTCATCAGATATCTCCTATTCATAACTGTTATCATATTTCTCTTCGCTTCAATCCAACAGCTGATTGCTTCTCTTCACTAATGAACATCTGATAGCTTCTTCTGTCAGCTTCTGAAATAGTATCTGCCAACAGTTTCTGTAATAGTATCTTTCTTCGACAGCAACCTCAACAGTAACCTGCTCTTTCAACAATTATGCGATGGAACTTTCTTCAACACATCAGACTTCTCCTGTTGATATATGCACACTGCATAGAATTGTTAGAAACACAGTAACAGGTTTTGTGTAATTCAAAACTCAGATCTGGATCTGTTATCCAGATCCATCAATCTCTCCCTTTTTGATTTACACAAAACCTCAAATAACAAATGCATGATCTTAACAATTATCTCCCTTTTTGTTGGAATCAAAAAGGGTCGATAGCTGGTCTTCCCGAAATTTAAATCAAAGCTCTCCCTACACTGTCACAACAAAAACAACGTGACAGTGGAATTTTACTGATTTTGAAAATCAAAACAGATTTTTGGGAACAATCGTATGCAACAATATGCTATGATTTTTGAAAAGGTACGATTAAAACAGAAACTGATGCAAAAATAGATAGCTCAAATTAATAAAGACATAGACGTAACTCTCCCTGTCTTTTATAATATAAGCTCAAAGAAACACATAGCATCAGCTGAAATAATTTCCGCATACCATCAAAGCACTTTAAAACATTTTAAAGCATTTTAAAACATATAGCTCAAGAGTTTTAAAATAAATGCTCGTTCAAGAACAACCTGCTCTGATACCACTTGTTGGACCAAAAATAGGAGATTAAAGAAAGCCAGCGCTGCTACTGATAAATAAAAAATTTTGCGCTGCTATAAAGGAGCTACAATAGCTCATGGTTCTTTAACATAAAACACTAGAGCACCGGAGACAGATCTGGTATGTAATAAAAACATTCGGAAAACACAAGAAATGAATCCTAATTTTAAAACTCGATGCAAACAGATTTCTGTTCACAGAAATCTGTTCGACTGTGCAAGTGTGCAATCTGTTATGCATGCGTGCTAATATTAAAGTGCATATGCGGAATAAATAACAGAATACAATACACTGCTATTTGTTTATGGAAGTTCGGACATCAATGTCCTACGCCTCCCCTTCTTCCTTCTTCATGAAGGTTCCACTAGAAGATTTGATCTACACCTCATGTACAGACCCGATCCCGCAACCAGCAGCTGCGAGAACTCCTAGACTCCACCATCCCTCAGCTGTCACTCACTTGTTTTACGCCTATGTGAGAAAGGGTACAGACACAGAGTTTAACGTCTTCGTGCTTGGACGGGATCTGATTTTTGTTTGTGATTCACTCGTTATCAATTTCGCACATCTCTCAAAATATGCGAGTGAATTTGTGTGTGTGAGATTTTACAGTGTATCGCTAAACTCTCAAATGATAATCTCACACACTGGGAAAATGCTTCTACAAAAGCTGATGAAGACTCAGCTTGTCAACTGTTCAATAAGCGCTCCTCTGGTTGAATAATAGTTGACAGCTTTGTCTCTCTGTTTTTCTTCCCTCTCAATTTGTGCACTGTGCATTAATTGATCTATCAAAATCTGAATTCTTCAACAGAGAACTTCTGTATAAATAGCTTCTCTCCAAAGATATAGCCGTTAGAGTAGATTCAAATCCCTTATGCGCTTGTTACGGCTAAATCGTCGTCTTCCCAAATGTGTGCAACCATCCTCTGTATATTGTACTATTTCCCATAATAGTACAAACCTTGTCCCCTTGATTTAAGGCAATTGCACGACTCAATCTCAGCCATTGATTCTTTCCATTTTGAGTGTTGATTGCGTCCCAACAGCTGAATGTGCTTGCAACGGCTGATTGATCTGTTCTTTTCGCTACATCTGATCCATTTATTCTTTGCACCACGTCTGGTCCATCTTTTCTTTGCATAACCCTTCACACGGTATCTGTCATCAGTAATCATCACTGTTCGATCTTCATCAGCAACCTCTCTTCTTTGTTTTCTGCATCTTCAACAGATATTCTGACGTCACTATTGCTGATACATCTTGTTGTCTGCTGATATTGCTGACATCATAGTTGCTGAACACAGCTTCCTCCAACAGATATGCTGATGTCACGGTTGCTCATTTAGCTTCTTCAACAGCAACCTCAACTACTGTTCTTCACGTTCACTTTGAAGCAGGCTTTTCGTCAGATCTATTCGGCGTTTCTTCAACACATTCTTCCAATATAAATGCTGACGTCAGAGTTACTGATTCCAGCTCTTCTTTACTTCTTAACAACCTTGTCAACAATAACTTGCTGTTTCATCTTCAACAGCTTCATAAATAGTAACTCTTCGCACGGTATCTGTTGACAGCAACTTCAACAGGGATCTTCTTCTTCTACCGAGAACGCTTCATCAGATATCTCCTATTCATAACTGTTATCATATTTCAATTCGCTTCAATCCAAAAGCTGATTGCTTCTCTTAATTCAAAACTCAGATCTGGATCTGTTATCCAGATCCATCAATCTCTCCCTTTTTGATTTACACAAAACCTCAAATAACAAATGCATGATCTTAACAATTATCTCCCTTTTTGTTGGAATCAAAAAGGGTCGATAGCTGGTCTTCCCGAAATTTAAATCAAAGCTCTCCCTACACTGTCACAACAAAAACAACGTGACAGTGGAATTTTACTGATTTTGAAAATCAAAACAGATTTTTGGGAACAATCGTATGCAACAATATGCTATGATTTTTGAAAAGGTACGATTAAAACAGAAACTGATGCAAAAATAGATAGCTCAAATTAATAAAGACATAGACGTCACTCTCCCTGTCTTTTATAACATAAGCTCAAAGAAACACATAGCATCAGCTGAAATAATTTCCGCATACCATCAAAGCACTTTAAAACATTTTAAAGCATTTTAAAACATATAGCTCAAGAGTTTTAAAATAAATTCTCGTTCAAGAACAACCTGCTCTGATACAACTTGTTGGGACCGAAAATAGAAGATTAAAGAAAGCCAGCGCTGCTACTGATAAATAAAAAATTTTGCGCTGCTATAAAGGAGCTACAATAGCTCATGGTTCTTTAACATAAAACACTAGAGCACCGGAGACAGATCTGGTATGTAATAAAAACATTCGGAAAACACAAGAAATGAATCCTAATTTTAAAACTCGATGCAAACAGATTTCTGTTTACAGAAATCTGTTCGACTGTGCAAGTGTGCAATCTGTTGACAGCAACTTCAACAGGGATCTTCTTCTTCTACCGAGAACGCTTCATCAGATATCTCCTATTCATAACTGTTATCATATTTCTCTTTGCTTCAATCCAACAGCTGATTGCTTCTCTTCACTAAAGAACATCTGATAACTTCTTCTGTCAGCTTCTGAAATAGTATCTGCCAACAGTTTTTGTAATAGTATCTTACTTCGACAGCAACCTCAACAGTAACCTGCTCTTTCAACAATTATGCGATGCAACTTTCTTCAACACATCAGACTTCTCCTGTTGATATCTGCACACTGCATAGAATTGTTAGAAACTCAGTAACAGGTTTTGTGTAATTCAAAACTCAGATCTGGATCTGTTATCCAGATCCATCACTGTTAAATTTTGGATTTAATTGAGAAGACAGAAGTCTGAAATAGACTCTGTACATAATAGCGAAGTTTTTACAGGGATGAAATTCAACTCCCTGAATATGAACATCTAATATTAAAGAATCTAAAATCATGGGATCTGTAAGATCCACAGAGAAGTTAGGAGAACAATTGAAATAAATTGGTCCATTAAATATGTTTGTTTGAACCATCGACAGAAGAGATGTTTGATATCTCTTTAGTATTTTATCTCGTAAAGCGAGATAAACTGGAGTGTCAACTCCTATATGAACTAAAGGTTTGAAAGCTATTTGAATTAAACCAAAGTGTAAATATCTATAATTCTTTTGAATATACTTTTGGATTGTTGTATTATTAAGGATAGTGATACTTTGAGAATCCTCTTGTATTGATAAAGTTTCTTCATGCGTTTTAACAGAAAAGACAGTTTTGAAATCAGTGAAACCTATTTTGTATATGTTTTCTATTTGTTCCTGAGGTATAGTCCAGTTTGAATAATCTATTGGCATATGAGTTTCATTACTTTGAACTACGTTTTGGGACCTAGTGTGAGGAATCAGATTTCAAGAATTGTGATTAATCAGATTTTGAGTTAGATTAGTCACGAGAATTAAGACTTTTGATTTCTGGAATTTCGAATTTTTGGTGAAATATAATTTGAGAAAATTCAGATCTCTAGTTGGAGTTTTCCAGATTTTAGTTCAGGTTTATCGGGTGAAATATGGTTGAGAATTGTGATCGAATTTGTCAGATTTGATAGAAATCTGGTTCCCTGAGTGTTAGCGTGTTTTGCCGCGAGAAGTAGGTAAAACGCTGCGTTTTTGTGAGATCTGATTAGTTGAGAGTGCAGCGTTTTCTTTTCGCATTTTCAGATGTCAACGATTGGTCAATGGAACTGTAGCGAGTGATCGCTAGATTGAGAGATCTGGTTTCGTTGTATTGAACGCTGGTGATTGTTCGCGCGTAGAAATCTGGTAGCGCTAGTGTGTGACGTAAGCAGATTTCATGTGTTGGTCAACATGTGAGAGTTGACATTTGGTGTTGAGTCTTCGAACGTTGTGGTGTGAAGTGAGATCTGTTTTAGTGGTAGCGCTGAGATCTGTTTTGAGCGCTAGCGTTGTGTTATGGAGGAGAGATCTGTTTTGAACTAAGCGACGTCGTTCCCTTTAGTTGCTGCATCGTCGTTTTGGAATCCTCAGCGTTTAGCGTGTTTTGTATTGCGCGAGCGAGGGATCTGGTTTGTGTTACCGTTGGAGAGACCAGATGTCACCGAAATGCTGTTGACTTGTGAGCGAGCGTTTGTTGTTAACGCTGGGATCTGGTGGTTATTAGCGTTGTTTGAGAAATATGTTTGATGCTATTTCTCGTTGCAGGGATCTGTTTTTGTCGGTGTTGGACTTAGACAGTAGCGTTTGAATTGAGGATTTAAATACAAGTGTTGAGTTACACTTAGAGTATTTTAGACCCGATATTTCTTATCCTCTTCTCTGTTGAAACCCTCGACCGACACTGTTCATTCGAACATTTCTCCCATCGATTTCTATCGATTCCAGTCTCGGTTTTTGAAGATCTTGGTGGCGCTGGACTCCCCTAGCTTAGCTCTTTCGTTTGCCACCCATTAGAGAACCTGAATTAGCATCGGAGAAGAAGAGCGAAGCTGCTGCGTCTTCGTACCGTGTAGTCCGTTGGTTCTCCTGCTAGCGTGAGCTTTTGGGTGAGCATTCCTCGTTGTTTTGAGCCTTACTCTTGTAGGTATTACCTACGTAGATGTGTAGAGCTTGAGTTCAGTTCTGGCCGTAGGTGTTTAAGGGTTGATGTTTAGATTTGAGCTAAGATATTAGCTACCTTGCACATATTTCAGTTCCTTGAAGCTTCTGACGTGAATTTCGAACCAGGAGAAAGCTGGTTGCGTTAGCCGTGAGTTTTGCCGTGCCCTGTATTGAATCCGTGAGGTAGAATTCTGAGGATTGAGGTACGAATTGAGCAGCTCTTAGTGGCTTGAAGCGTGAACATGACCGTATTTTCCCTGCTATGAAATCTGTTGGCCTGTTGCTGGGATTGCTACGTGAAACAGTGTGTGGAATTGATTGATTTACATGCTGTTTTATGGTATTGATTGTATGTATTGTGTTAGAGTAGATGCCCAACTAGCCAACTTGTGGCATGTGGGTTTTATAGACTCTTGTATATGACAATCTTTATTTATGAAATACGCATTTATTTATGGCATTCTTTATTTTCATTATGTTATATAATGTTAACAATTGTGTTGGATAAAGACCTAGAATGAACCATAGTGTATGTTAGATGTGATAGTGGATGTGATGGCTATCATGAAACTCATCTAATAGTCACTGTGCATTCTGAATTCGTTCCTAGTCTATTGGGCCGTCAAAATGAGAATAAGGCCGCCCGAGCTTGAGACTAGCATCTGCGATGTGAAGTACCATGTTTTATTGGTAGGGAACATTGTGACGTTCTGAGCATTCAGATGGATAGTGACCTGGTGATCTATCGAACTACCCTCGTTCGGACTTTACAAGTGGTTACCATTTATCGAGTGGATAAGTCCGAGGTCTTGGTTGTACTGATTAGTCCTCACTACTCGAAACGCCATTGAGGCTCTACATGATAGGCGTCTCACTTTGACCCGTTTGCCGACTCATTTGGGGTCATTAGGCGGCGGGATTGGGTGAGGTCCCGATGCATGTAGGAGTCGATGCTTCGTTGTCGAGGATTCACCGCTCGCTCTCATGCGTGGATATCCTATGCTATCTGAGGGGATAATAGTGTATAAATCTCTGGCTAGAGTACTGGATGTGTTTTAGGTAAATGGGTTTATCTAGTTGCACTCGCGATGTCACTATTCGATCTCCAAGATGTATGCATAGCTATCGGATCTATGGCGACTCTCGATTTACCAATGGTCATTGATCTGATCGGGATGTATGTGTTGAAAGGACCGTACTGTACGCTAACCATGACCAACTGGTTCTTGCAGACACTATCAGTGATACCTAGGGGATCATGGGACGATGTTGCTAGGCGCTTTACCATGATCCGATGGGCAAGTCCGAAATTGTGATTTCGGAGCCGCAATGGTTGTGGGCCCACGGCTAGATGTATCCCTGAACCATTGAGGGTCACACAAGCACTGAATTCATGATTCTCGCATGGAAACTGAGCTCAATGTGTTGAGCATAGGAAGAGGATTTAGGGAGTGCGACTTCCTAAAAGTCAACAGGGGTCAAATTGCGATGTCCCAAACTTGAGGGGCTAAATTGTAATTTTGGTCTAGATAATCTGAAAAATCGTTTTTCGCATCATAATATTCAGTTTTGGAAACTGAGTCGATCGGTGTGATCTGATCGTCGATCGGAGTTATGATGAAACCGCAGTGATTTAAATGAACCGAATGTTCATATGGACTTAGGCCTGACCCAAGTCCAATGGGCCGGTTCAAGCCCATGTATACTTGTTATATTCTAATGTTTGATTAGGGCTTTGATCACTAACTCATAACCTAACCCTAGACCAAGAGTTCGGCCGCCCCTCCTCTCAAACCTCACGCACGGCCGCCGCCCACCGCCGCGCCTCCGCCGCGATGCCGTCGTCCGTTCGTCGTGTGATCGGACTTGTTTCGATCACCGTGACGAGTAGTTTCTGTCCGTGCCAGAATCCGTCAGATCTTCTAGTGCAGATTGACAGAGGAATCTTCATTCCGATCGTGGAACTGATTAGGAGGATCTACCGCCGCCTACAATTAAAGAGCCAGATTTCCCTGCGAATTCTGGTTGGATCCAGGCGCCTAGACGCCTGTAAGGTAACGATTATATGAACATTCTATGAATGTTTATAGAATTGTATTTTAATGTATTGAACGTTTCTCGGGGCAATTTTTGATTTCCGCTGCGCCCCCGGGAAACGGGATCCGGATCCGCCATTGTCGCCAACAGTGGTATCAGAGCTCAGTCTCGGATCCTTCAATACATAATTATGCCATAATTGCATAGATCCCGAAATTTTGAAAACAACAAAAAAAAATAATTTTGGTTGAAACGCCCGCGGCGTCGCCGCGCATGGCGGCGCCCCACCGCGCGCATGAATGCCCGCGGGCCGCGCATGGCGGCCGACCAAAGGCTGCTGGCCTCGCGCATATCAGCGCCGTTGTGCGCCATCTTTGACGCACCAAATGCAGCGCGATGTGCGCGCTGCCGTGAGGGAGAAACGCACGGCCTTGCGCCGCACGTTGAGCGGCGGCGGCCGTCGCCCGATCTTTTTCCGGCAGTGTTGCGACCTGTTTTGTCTCCTTGGATTTCGGGCCTGTCCCAGATGGGCCGAGGAGTTTTCTGGCCAATATTCGATATTGGGCCGATTTTGGTCGGACCAAAATTGATTTTGAAATTTTTGAGATTTTGGGCCTAAAATTGTTTTAAGCCCAATTTGATGCAATTAAAATTGCAAAATATGATTTTAATTATGAAATATGATTTTATAATTAAAATATGATTTTGTTGATTAAAATATGATTTTGTCGAAAAAATGCGATTTTATTTATAAAATGCGATTTTATAATTAAAATATGATTTTGTTGATTAAAATATGATTTTATCGACAAAATGCGATTTTATAAAATACGATTTTATGATTAAAATATGATTTTGTGGTAAATAATTTGATTATTTAAATTTATGCATATTAATTAGATTGATTG
>KV000479.1:186988-220833 GCA_001598015.1 Dorcoceras hygrometricum | reverse complement strand
AGATAAGATAAGATGCAGATGCTATGCATGAGACACCGGATAACAACTGAAGGCTACAACCAACAAGGGAGCCAAGGAACTCAAACATCACAAGATCATGTTAACCACTCGGCGCATGGTGGCTAACAAATCCCAGCAGGGAGATGAGAGTGCGGTATTGCCGCTCGCCCTCGCATCCTGGTAAGAAACAACAGCAATACAACGGAATACAAGCAATGGCTGCAATAGAATATGAATGCAATATGGGAAATGCGTGTATACAGATGCATCAAACAACTCATCCTGCCGTTGCCTCGCCCATGAACTATGGTAGTTAACCACTCGGCGCATGGTGGCTAACAAATCCCAGCAGGGAGATGAGAGTGCGGTATTGCCGCTCGCCCTCGCATCCTGGTAAGAAACAACAGCAATACAACGGAATACAAGCAATGGCTGCAATAGAATATGAATGCAATATGGGAAATGCGTGTATGCATAAACATAGTAGCTAAACAACAATAGCAATCACATATGCACACAGCAAAATCCACGTCAATGCACCACAGCCATCTAGCATTCAATCTCACACCAATTCCCAGCTACATCAAGCTCAAATCCGTACCTTATACTTCTGTGTAATAATTACCACAACAAAGGTCCCGAGAAAGCTGAACAACAACCTATCAAAGCACACAGGGGCATAAATCATCGGGACTCAAATACACAGAAGGTACTGCCGGGAGTTACAACTCAACCAGCGATCAATCCCATCAATACCACTTAACAGGGAGCTTAAATCAACTTACTAAAGCTGAGATCTTACAACAATTCGAAGCTACCTGCTCACAGCGAACACACGGCCAAGACAGTAACTTCGTGACCTCGCTCTAGCTAACAACAACCTCCAAGAATGGTATAAGATGGAAGAGCTTCTCGAGAGGAGTCCAACGCTCAACTGGATGATTTGTTGGAGAAAGGTTTTATCAGACCTAGCATGTCGCCGTGGGGAGCGCCTATCTTGTTTGTCAAGAAGAAGGATTGCACAATGAGAATGTGCATTGACTTCCGTCAGCTGAACAAAGTTACTGTTAAGAATAAGTACCCGTTACCGAGGATCGATGAATTGTTTGACCAGTTGCAAGGTTCTGCTATATATTCCAAGATCGATCTACGTTCAGGGTACCATCAGCTGAGAGTTAGAAATCAAGATGTCGCGAAGACTGCTTTTCGTACTAGGTACGGGCATTTTGAGTTTCTAGTGATGCCTTTCGGATTGACCAATGCTCCTGCAGTCTTCATGGATTTGATGAACCGAGTCTTCCCCGAGTTTATAGATCAGTTTGTGATAGTGTTCATCGACGACATCTTGGTGTATTCGAAGACTCCTTTGGAGCACAAGGAGCATCTGAGAGTTGTCCTTCAGAGGTTGAGAGACTCGCAGCTGTATGCCAAATTTTCAAAATGCGAGTTCTGGCTGGATCGCGTCGTGTTTTTGGGTCACGTGATTTCAGCGGATGGCATTTCTGTGGATCCCAGTAAGGTAGATGCTGTTTTGAACTAGGAGCGACTTAGGAATGTGTCTGAGGTTCGTAGTTTCTAGGGTCTGGCTGGCTATTACCATCGTTTCATAGAGCGTTTCTCTAGTATAGCTAGGCCGATGACTCAGATTGTCAGGCCTCGTGCTCATATCAGAGATAAAACATACAAACACATGCGGAAGCTATCAAAAAGCGGGTAAAATTTTTCCTTTGGCCTGACGGTTTTAAACGATAATATTTAAAATAAGGCCATACTCAAAATATATCCTAGTTTATAAAAACAACCAATGGCTACAAGCCAACAACAACACAGTATAGCAATACAACAACAAAAACATGTATCAGACTCCAACTATGGGATACAACAACAAAGCACAGGTCATCCCCTGGCTAACAGTATTGATACATAATAATATGCTATACGCTACTGGGACACTCAACCACCTCCTGGGGCACCACCAGCTGGGTTAAAACCACGACCCGCTGTAAAACCTGGGTTCTCTGAAAACAACACAAACAAGGAAACAAACCAAGCCCCGGAGGGACATGGGGTCAAACCCCAGTACGGAGAGCAAATGAAACAGCTAAAGGAAATGCATAAGATAAGATGCAGATGCTATGCATGAGACACCGGATAACAACTGAAGGCTACAACCAACAAGGGAGCCAAGGAACTCAAACATAGCTCCACAAGATCAGCAACGAATCAGTGGCCACGGGGTGAGTTCAAAGTGTGGTAATGAGCCACTCGCCTTGACACTCCACCCAAATACCAGATGCATCAAACAACTCATCCTGCCGTTGCCTCGCCCATGAACTATGGTAGTTAACCACTCGGCGCATGGTGGCTAACAAATCCCAGCAGGGAGATGAGAGTGCGGTATTGCCGCTCGCCCTCGCATCCTGGTAAGAAACAACAGCAATACAACGGAATACAAGCAATGGCTGCAATAGAATATGAATGCAATATGGGAAATGCGTGTATGCATAAACATAGCAGCTAAACAAAAATAACAATCACATATGCACACAGCAACATCCACGGCAATGCACCATCAAAGCACACAGGGGCATAAATCATCGGGACTCAAATACACAGAAGGTACTGCCGGGAGTTACAACTCAACCAGCGATCAATCCCATCAATACCACTTAACAGGGAGCTTAAATCAACTTACTAAAGCTAAGATCTTACAACAATTTGAAGCTACCTGCTCACAGCGAACACACGGCCAAGACAGTAACTTCGCGACCTCGCTCTAGCTAACAACGGCCTCCAATAATGGTATAAGATGGAAGAGCTTCTCGAGAGGAGTCCAAAGCTACCTCGAACAAGCAAAAAAACCACCGAAAACGACGGGAATTGTCGGAGAAAAGCTACGGTGAACAGTGATCTAGGGTTCGAGAAACAGAGAACGAATGTCGGGGAAAATATTCTAATATGGGATCTGATATCTACAAACGAAGGCCAAGTCTTCTTATATAAAAATCCCACAGCTGCTGAAATCTGATTAAAAGTCCACCGACATAACCAGCAGGTACCAACAACCATCGGCTGGTCGAACCCCTCAAAGCATAATCCCAAACACACAAAATGACGTCGTAGGACACTACCTACGACTGGTTCTCAACAAAAAGCTGTACAACCAGACGACTGGTTTAAAAATCACGGGAATTCCTCCAAAAGCTAGTACCAGCCACAACATATAAAACGCAGCGTTGCAACTAGTCAAAACGGCGTCGCACAGCTGACGTCATCAAATCTGGTCGCTAACTCTCTCTCAAAACCAGCTGCAAGCTGCAGAAGAGTTGACCAGCGTTGATGTCTGGAAATCGAATATGCGCATCGACTGGTTCCTTAGCGCTAGCCAAACGACGACGTTTCCTCCTCGCGCTATAGGGATGTTGACCCACGTTGACATTTGCTTCGGCTGAAAAACCAGCAGGCACACACACGCGATCATATCTCACACTAGTGCTACACCAAAACGACGTCGCTCCAACTTATCCAAACGACACCGTATCCAACCCGATACAAATTCACGCTAAGGCAACGACTGTTATTAAAAGCGCTACCAGATCTCTCCAAACGACGGCGTTTCATAATCCTGCGTTACCAAAACACGTTGCGACTGGTTTTCACTATTCAACCAGCTTTCACCAGAAACCAGGTTTCTTGTTCTAGGTGAGGAATTTGACCCAAAAACACAACTTAAACATTCAAACAGAGGTCTTAAGCCACCAAGAATCTCTAAACCCTGATACATTCCAACAAGTGATCTCTTATACAAATTCAGGTCTCACACAGGTGACTCAGAAAGACAAGCGGTTCGTTTGGACTGAGCAATGCGAGAATGTTTTTCAATTACTCAAGGAGAAGTTGACTACTGCGCCTGTGTTGGCTTTGCTGTCTGGATCAGGTGGTTACTTCATGTGTTCTGATGCTTCGCTCAATGGATTGGGCTGTGTGTTGATGGAGCATGGTCGAGTCATTGCGTATGCCTCGCGGCAGCTGAAATCGAACGAGACTCGATATCCAGTTCATGACTTTGAGCTAGCAGTTGTGGTCTTTGCGTTGAAGATTTGGATCCACTATCTGTATGACGAGCAGTTAGTGGTGTACTCGGACCACAAGAGTTTGCAGTATCTGTTTTCGCAGTCTGACTTGAATATGAGAAAGCGTAGGTGGATGGAACTGCTGAAGGATTTTTATTGTGAGATCAAGTACCAGCCTGGGAAAGCGAACGTAGTTGCTGATGCTTTGAGCAGGAAGACTCCGAAGAAAATGCTTGCGTCGCTGTATATTTCTAAGGACTGTGAGCATCTTAGCACTACGGGTTGGAGGTTTTACCCGGCTGAGGATTATGTTGTGGTTTCTTCTTTCCAAGTTGAGCCACAGATCATTTCGAGCATTAGATCCGCTCAAAGGACAGATCCTTCCATCCATGAGTTGAAGTTGAAGGTCAGGGCTGGTCAGCTTGAGGACTATTCTGTTTTATCCGATGGTTGTTTGCGTTTCCGTGGTCGGTTGGTTGTGCCCAATTTGATAGATCTTTGGGAGGAGATGTGAGACCCGAAATTTAATAGAGGTTAATTGGTGGAAATAATCGAAATTTTAAGGAATTTAGATTTCTGTGTGAGAAATATGGTGGTTCAGCTTTCGTTTAGAAGGCTTCGTTTGCAGTTTTGGGTCTGATTTCATATTTGGAACAATTCTGGAAAGTTTGTAGATTTTAGTAGAGATCTGAGTTCGTGAGGAGGGATCTGAGGTCGCTGGACGTTCGTTGGTTGCCGAGTATTTTGTAGCGCGAGGAAAGTTAAACATCATCGTTTTGGTGACGATCAGATGTCTAGTTGTAGGAGAGATCTGATGGCGCTGAAGTATAGAGTTCTGCTCGCATGGTTGTGTATTGAGGTGAAAAACGCCGCCGTTTAGCGCTAGAGAGAGAGATCTGTTCACGCGAGGTGTAGCGAGATCTGTTATCGCGTGTATTGATAAGTCTGCTATCAGCTTTGTAGTGTGAGGCTAACGTCATCGTTAGGTTTGGCGCGCAGGTGCTTAGCATAGCGGGTGAACGTTGAGAGATATACTCACGCGAGAGAGATCTGTTAAGTGTGGCGCAAGATCGAAGCGACATCGTTTGGGGTTTATCGCTAGAGATCTGTTGGAGCACTTCGGGCAGATCTGATGACATGTCCCTATGTCTCAATGATGCCGTTTAGTAAATAAGCGCTGTGAAGCGCTGGTCTTCAGATTTCTCCAGCGGTCAGCGATAGTGTCCAGGTTTCTCTAGTGGGTTCTGCGACGTCATTTTAGTGTTGTGTTCGTAGGCGTTGAGAAATCTGTTAGCGGGGCGAGGATTCTTGGACAGATGTCAACGTTTTGCGTTGACCGGTTTGGCTAAGCATTGTTAGCACTTGTTGTGGGTCCAGAGATCTGTTTCGCTGATGCGTTGTCGTTTTGCGGTTTAGGATGTTTCGCTAGTGAGGGATCTGATTCATAGCGTAAATCCAGATGTCAACGCTGGTCAACTTTTCCTGTAGCGATCGTTGTTGCGTGCGTTTAGCGTGTCTCATATGTCTCTAGCGGTAGCGTTCGGATGTCTCAAGCATGTTGTATTCCAGATGTTTCCAGCCGTTAGTGTTTTGTCTTCAGACTTCTCAAGGGTGTTGTGCGTTGTCGTTTTGGGGATTTGAGCGCTGTTAGCGCGAGCGAGCGATTTCTTGTGGGAGCTGATTATGCGATGCTTTTTAGGCTTCAGAATTAAGCAGATTCCTTGTGTTTATATAAGAAGCAGGACTTGGTCTTCGATTTTATAGCAGATCCCATACTTAGCGATATCTTTTCCCGATTTCATTCTTCATCGCGAACCCTAGAGCACCGTTCACCGTGCTGGTTTTCCGTTATTTTCCGATGATTGACGGATTATTTGGAAGAAAAGGTGGTTGTTTTGGAAACCCCTTGTTGCGTATCGTTTGATAGCTCTTTTGGGGGCTGTGGTTAGCTGGAGCGAAATTGCGAAGTTGCTGCCTCATTCGTACGTTCGTGTAGGCAGGTAGAACTTCGAATTAGTCTTTAAGATTTTACCTCTAGTCGTTATTTAAACTTCCTGTTTAGTTAATAGGAAGGTTAGTTTCTGGTTGAGTTTTGCTCCCCAAACTGTGAATCACCATAACTTCCTGTTAGCATTCCTGAGATCTTGTGTGTATTGTTTAGCAGGTTCGTGCGTCTTTGTGTTTCCATTCGATAGCTCTCCAGGTCTGGGTGAGCTTCAGGGTAACACTAAAGAACGGTAAAGATTCGCATCAAGGATGACAACTGTTTCGATATAGTAATAGGACCAGGTTTCAGCTCTTGGCCGTAGGTTTTGATGTTTAGAAATTCAGTTTTTTAACTGATTTGCTAGATGCTTTAACAGATTCGAGCCTTTGAGCAGCTTCGTGGAGTTTTGCAGTGAAATCGTGAGGAAGTGTAGTTGAGCAGGTTGTTGGTACCGTGCCTTGTTGGAATCTAGTTGAGGTAGTTGCCGTATAAAGGTACGAATTGAGCTTGTAATTCAGCTTCGAGATAGGCATGTCAATGTGTTATGTGTGTATTGTACAGCTGCATCTGGTATTGGTGTTGAGGCTTAGTTGTGTGTATTCTATAATGTCTATTGGCTGAATTGTTGTGCTTATTGCTTGTTGTAGCTTGAGTTGGTTGTATCCTGCATGGTTATATTCTTGTTGTGAGGCCATATATGCATATTACAGTATGTTGTTGTATGTAGTTATTGGGATTGCAAGCATTCATTTCATGTTGAGCATTGTAATGCATTTGCATAGCATATCGGGCCCTTGATTTCTTTGACAGACATGCTATATTTATATATACGTTGCTCTGTTGGAGCTCTTCTATCGTGGTGCGGTGCGGTGTTGCATAACCACGATTGAGTGCATCTGGAGGGTGTGGCGAGCCGTTCTCATAGTCCCTCAGTTGCAGTGACCTGCATAGAGGTTGGCGGGTGGTTGTGTTTCCACTAGCTATTCCGTGCAACCCGGCGGGTGGCGCCCGTGTGTGTGTTTATGATGAGCCACTCTATTTTCCAAGGGGTGCGATCGGGTAGCTTCTGAAGCCCGGTGATGTGTCACATTTGCTGTTGTACCGTTCGTTCGGCCTTCCGGTTGTTACTGATGTTATTTGTACTGCTCATGCATTTGCACGACATGATACTTGCATGCTGTATCTGATTGTTGTACTTATGTTGCTCTTCGTACTGGGGTTTGACCCCGATGTCCCTCTGGGACTGGTTGTTTTGTTTGTCTACTTGTTGTTCAGGTCTCCCAGGTTATTCCGTTGGTCTTGGTGTGGATCCAGCTGAAGGTGCCCCAGGTGGTGTGTAGAGTGTCCCAGTTAGCGTATAGCATATATGTATCAGTTCTATTAGCCGGGGAGTGTCCTGTGCTTGGTGTTTTCAGTTGTTATATTAGCTGGCTGGTACTTGATAAATGCTATACTGTCGTATTATGGTTTTTAGCCTTTCATGTTTTATTAAACTAGGATATTTTGATGTATTGTGGTATTTTAAAATTATGTTTTCTTCGTCAGGCCGAAAGCGAAAAATTTTAGACACTTTTTAAAGTTCTTCCGCTATGTTTTACGTGAGTTAACTCTGTGTTGTGCACGAGGCTTGACATTTTTGGCATCAGAGCTAAAACTGGGATAAGCTCGATTTCTTTGATCACATGTGAGTCTAGGCACAGTAGTTGTTCTTTGGTTTGTGCTTGACTACTTGAATTACTTGCTTGTGTGCTTACCTTTGAGTGTCATGTAGAGATGCCGCCTAACAGAAGAGGTAGAGCTAGTAGGCAAGCGGTGGTTGATTCGAAGACTCCGGTTAGTGCTGATGGAGAGGATTCCTCTCAACCGAGTGTTCCTTTGGGATATAGTGGGAGTCAGTCTTCAACCTTTCACTCTCTTGCTAGTGCTGTCAACAAAGCGGTTGATATTATGGAAAGACTTGTAGTTGGTCAGACTCGAGTTCAGCAATCAAAAGGACATAGCGTAGATCCTGTACCATCTGGAACGTCGTCTTCCCAGCCTTCTGTGGCATCGCATTCTTTGAGTCGTCAGAGGTTTAGACCTAGAGGAAGGAAATTTAAGAGATCCAGTTCGAGTTCTTCAAGTTCTGGCGGTTCTGAGGAGCGAGATGATGTCTTGACCGGCAGAGGTTGTACAGATAGTTGTATTTTACTTGTTAACTCTGTGTGAGTCTAGTTTGACGCATAGACATCGCACTACTTTATGATTGTACTTGTTTGTTTTGGTGGTGCGCGAAGGTTGTTTCCGCCCCATCTTGTTTGTGTGTTGACGTGTCCTTGTTACTCCTGCCGGTGTAGAAGTTGTCGTTCCGCAAGTGATTTTGAGTTAGGTTAGCGAGTCTGGTAGAGAAGTTGTTTGTTTTGGGAGTGTTTAGATTCCCGTTGTTGAGAGGATAGTTGCTACTTGTTTGGGTTACGATATCCGAACTATAGTTTTGGGTTAGTGATCTCCCTTGTTCGAGGATCTCTTCTCTGTTGTGTTTCAGTTGAGATTCTCCTGATTTCCTTGTAATCTTTAGTACTGTGCGTATTCTCTTTGATTCTTTTTGTCCGGACAGCAGAATTGAGGTATTTTGAACTCCATTGGCTTTCTTCCAACTGTTGAGTTGTTGCGGTGGGCTTCGTTTCTCCAGCTGACGATTATCTTTGTTGTTATATTTCCAGTTGTTCACTGTTGAGTTTTCTTAGTGAGTTCCATTGACCTCTGTGCAATTGTTGCTTTGAACTCAGTTGGTCCTTATTTTTGTAGTCTCAGGCAGTTGAGATGTTTTGCGAGTTGCGTGTACCAAGCTGTTGAACTCCAATTCGCATAACTGTGTCTTGTTTTATCCTGTTCAGTTCAGCTGTTGTAGTCGTGCTTTGTTGTTGTTGTTGTTCTTTACCAGGATGCGGGGGCGAGCGGTGATACCGCACTCTCATCTCCCTGCTGGGATTTGTTAGCCCTCATGCGCCGAGTGGTTAACTACCACAGTTCATGGGTTGGGCAACGGCAGGCTGAGCTGTTTGAT
Source organism: Dorcoceras hygrometricum (assembly GCA_001598015.1). Lineage (NCBI taxonomy): Eukaryota > Viridiplantae > Streptophyta > Magnoliopsida > Lamiales > Gesneriaceae > Dorcoceras > Dorcoceras hygrometricum. The sequence continues at coordinate 211,727 of KV000479.1, read as the reverse complement.
GCATCTGGTATTCGGTTGTGGTGTAAAGTTGAGCGGGTGATAACGCTTGTACATACACCGTGGCTACATCTAATTATTGATCTATGCTTTCGATTTCTGATTAGTCTTGAGTTGTTGAGTTCCTGTGGACTCCCTGTTTCGGTTGTAGTCCCTCCCATTGTATTCTGCGAGGCATAGGTGTTTTCCGATTAATGGAGACCTTGCTAGATGAGATGCCCCACCTTTATCTTGGTAATGAGATACCTTGCTAGATTAGATAGACCTTGCTTAATTTGAGAGACCACACTAAGGATTCGTAGAGTTTTTGGTGTGGAATTTGTTACCAAGAGAGGTTTAGTATAACCTTCTTTGGGATTTTGTACTGCGGGAAGTACAAATCTTGCTTAGCGACTAGAAGAAATGTGAAGGACTTAGTGGTTTTCATCAGAGGTTGATAAGTAGGTGGTTGACTAAAGAGATCTGGTTCCTTTGAGAACGGTGGGTGAGCGTGACCTTTAATCAGATTGTGCTTGTTAAGTATGGACTTTTGAACCTCTTCTTGTGAACCCTGTGTTTCTTGCAAAATTCTCCTTCTTAGATCTTGCTGGATTTGAGATTTAAGGGTAGGACCGATCTTAGATTCATCGGGTTGTTTGAATGTTTTGGTGTAAATTGGATCTTTGGTGTGCGATTTGCGAGCACCGGCCGTGTTGTTATGGACACGTAGTGTGTTTTATGTGTTCAAGCCGAGGAAATTGCGAATCAGATCCTTCTTTTGTGTTGAATACTGATGGAATGAACGGGACTAGAATACTTTGGATTATTCTGCGTGTAGCTGAACTTTCCAGCGTCGGTATTGTTGAGGAGGATTTGTTTCATTCCGGAGTTGTTCGATTTCGAGGACTAAATCTTTTAAGGTGGAGAGAGTTGTGAGACCCGAAATTTAATAGAGGTTAATTGGTGGAATTAATCGAAATTTTAAAGAATTCAGATTTCTGTGTGAGAAATCTGGTGGTTCAGCTTTCGTTTGGAAGGCTTCGTTTGTAGTTTTGGGTCTGATTTCATATTTGGAACAATTCTGGAAAGTTTGTAGATTTAGGAGAGATCTGAGTTCGTGAGGAGGGATCTGAGGTCGCTGGACGTTCGTTGGTTTCCGAGTATTTTATTGCGCGAGGAATGTAAAACATCATCTTTTTGGTGACGATCAGATGTCTAGTTGTAGGAGAGATCTGATGGCGCTGAAGTATAGAGTTCTGCTCGCGTGGTTGTGTATTGAGGTTAAAAACACCGCCGTTTAGCGCTAGAGAGAGAGATCTGTTCACGCGAGGTGTAGCGAGATCTGTTATCGCGTGTATTGATAAGTCTGCTATCAGCTTTGTAGTGTGAGGCTAACGTCGTCGTTTGGTTTGACGCGCGGGTTCTTAGCATAGTGGGTGAACGTTGAGAGTCTACTCACGCGAGAGAGATCTGTTAAGTGTGGCGCGAGATCGAAGCGACATCGTTTGGGGTTTATCGCTAGAGATCTATTGGAGCACTTCGGGCAGATCTGATGATGTATTCCAGATGTCTCCAGCCGTTAGTGTTTCGTCTTCTGATTATGCGATGCTTTGTAGGCTTCAGAATTAAACAGATTCCTCATGTTTATATAAGAAGCAGGACTTGGTCTTCGATTTTATAGCAGATCCCATACTTAACGATATCTTTTCCCGATTTCATTCTTAATCGTGAACCTTAGAGCACTGTTCACCGTGCTGGTTTTCCGTTATTTTCCGGTGATTGACGGATCTGTTGGAATAAAGGGTGGTTGTTTTGGACTCCCCTTGTTGCGGCGTATCGTTTGATAGCTCTTTTGGGGGCTGTGGTTGGCTGGAGCGAAATTGCGAAGTTGCTGCCTCGTTCGTGCGTTCGTGTAGGCAGGTAGAACTTCGAATTAGTCTTTAAGATTTTACCTCTAGTCGTTATTTAAACTTCCTGTTTAGTTATTAGGAAGGTTAGTTGCTGGTTGAGTTTTGATCCCCAAACTGTGAATCACCGTAAATTCCTGTTAGCATTCCTGAGATCTTGTGTGTATTGTTTAGCAGGTTCGTGCGTCTTTGTGTTTCCATTCGATAGCTCTCCAGGTCTGGGTGAGCTTCAGGGTAAGTGATTTCTTGCCATTTCTAAGCGTAGTTCCTACTGTTGAGTTTCGATATAGTATTAGAACCAGGTTTCAGCTCTTGGCCGTAGGTTGTGATGTTTAGAAATTCAGTTGTTGAACTGATTTTCTAGATGCTTTAACAGATTCGAGCCTTTGAGCAGCTTCGTGGAGTTTTGCAGTGAAATCGTGAGGAAGTGTAGTTGAGCAGGTTGTTGGTACCGTGCCTTGTTGGAATCTGGTTGAGGTAGTTGCCGTGTAAAGGTACGAATTGAGCTTGTAATTCACCTTCGAGATAGGCATGGGAATGTGTTATGTGTGTATTGTACAGCTGCGTCTGGTATTGGTGTTGACGCTTAGTTGTGTGTATTGTATAATGTCTATTGGCTTAATTGTCGTGCTTATTGCTTGTTGTAGCTTGAGTTGGTTGTATCCTGCATGGTTATATTCTTGTTGTGCGGCCATATATGCATATTACAGTATGTTGTTGTATGTAGTTATTGGCATTGCAAGCATCCATTTCATGTTGATCATTGTAATGCATCTGCATAGCATATCGGGCCCTAGATTTCTTTGACAGCCATGCTATATATATATATGTTGCTCTGTTTGAGCTCTTCTCTCGTGGTACGGTGCGGTGTTGCATAACAACGATTTAGTGCATCTGGAGGGTGCGGTGATCCGTTCTCATAGCCCTCAGTTGCAGTGACCTGGATAGAGGTTGGCGGGTGGTTGTGTTTCCACTAGCTATGTACTTATGTTGCTCTTCGTACTGGGGTTTGACCCCGATGTCCCTCTGAGGCTGGTTGTTTTGTTTGTCTGCTTGTTGTTCAGGTCTCCCAGGTTATTCCGCTGGTCTTGGTGTGGATCCAGCTGAAGGTGCCCCAGGTGGTGTGTAGAGTGTCCCAGTTAGCGTATAGCATATATGTATCAGTTCTATTAGCCGGGGCGTGTCCTGTGCTTGGTGTTTTCTGTTGTTATATTAGCTGGCTGGTACTTGTTAATTGCTATACTGTCGTATTATGGTTTTTAGCCTTGCATGTTTTATTAAACTGGGATATTTTGATGTATTGTGGTATTTTAAAATTATGTTTTCTTCGTCAGGCCGAAAGCGAAAAATTTTAGCAACTTTTTAAAGTGCTTCCGCTATGTTTTACGTGGTTTAACTCTGTGTTGTGCACGAGGCATGACATTTTTGGTATCAGAGCTTAAACTGGGATAAGCTCGATTTCTTTGATCACATGTGAGTCTAGGAACAGTAGTTGTTCTTTGGTTTGTGCTTGACTACTTGAATTACTTGCTTGTGTGCTTACCTTTGAGCGTCTTGTAGAGATGCCGCCTAAGAGAAGAGGTAGAGCTAGTAGGCAAGCGGTGGTTGATTCGAAGACTCCGGTTAGTGCTGATGGAGAGGATGCCTCTGAACCGAGTGTTCCTTTGGGATATAGTGAGAGTCAGTCTTCAACCTTTCACTCTCTTGCTAGTGCTGTCAACAGAGTGGTTGATCTTATGGAAAGACTTGTAGTTGGTCAGACTCGAGTTCAGCAATCAACAGGACAGAGCGTAGATCCTGTGCCATCTGGAACGTCGTCTTCCCAGCCTTCTGTGGCATCGCAGTCTTTGAGTCGTCAGAGGTTTAGACCTAGAGGAAGGCAATTTAAGAGATCCAGTTCGAGTTCTTGTTCTGAGGAGCGAGATGATGTCTTGACTGGGGGAGGTTGTACAGATAGTTGTACTTTACTTGTTAACTCTGTGTGAGTCTAGTTTGACGCGTAGACATCGCACTAATTTATGATTGTACTTGTTTGTTTTGGTGGTGCGCGAAGGTTGTTTCCGCCCCATCTTTTTTGTGTGATGCCGTGTCCTTGTTACTCCTGCCGGTGTAGAGGTTGTCCTTCCACGATTGATGTTGAGTTAGGTTAGTGAGTCTGGTAGAGAAGTTGTTTGTTTTGGGAGTGTTTAGATTCCCATTGTTGAGAGGATAGTTGCTACTTGTTTGGGATGCGATATCCGAACTATAGTTTTGGGTTAGTGATCTCCCTTGTTCGAGGATCTCTTCCCTGTTGTGTTTCAGTTGATATTCTCCTGATTTCCTTGTAATATTTAGTACTATGCGTATTCTCTTTGATTCCTTTTGTCCGGACAGCAGAATTGAGGTATTTTGAACTCCATTGGCTTTCTGTTGGTTGTGTCCCCAGCTGTGGAGTTGATTCGCGAGCCCCATGTTTTCCAGCTGTTGAGTTGTTGCGGTGGGATTCGTTTCTCCAGCTGAGGATTATCTTTGTTGTTATATTTCCAGCTGTTGAGCAGTGTTTCTTGGGTCTCTAGCTGTTGAGTTTTCTTACTGAGTTCCATTGACCCCTGTGAAATTGTTGCTTTGAACTCAGTTGGTCCTTATTGTTGTAGTCTCAGGCAGTTGAGATGTTTTGCGAGTTGCGTGCACCCAGCTGTTGAACTCCAATTCGCATAACCGTGTCTTGTTTTATCCTGTTCAGTTCAGCTGTTGTAGCCGTGCTTTGTTGTTGCTGTTGTTCTTTACCAGGATGCGAGGGCGAGCGGTGATACCTCACTCTCATCTCCCTGCTGGGATCTGTTAGCCCTCATGCGCCGAGTGGTTAACTACCACAGTTCATGGGTTGGGCAGCGGCAGGCTGAGCTGTTTGATGCATCTGGTATTCGGGTGTGGTATAAAGTTTCTGATCAGTCTTGAGTTGTTGAAGTTCCTGTGGACTCCCTGTTTCGGTTGTAGTCCCTTCCATTGTATTCTGCGAGGCATAGGTGTTTTCCGATTGATGGAGACCTTGCTAGATGAGATGCCCCACCTTTATCTTGGTACTGGAGGTTATTTTGGCTACCTTGGAGTTCTGGCGTGCATTTTAAGGTGGAGAGCGATTAGCGAGTTCTGTCTTCACTCAGTTTGTCTTGTTTGCGTGTTATTGCTTTTGGCCCTTGTGTTAAGGCTTATGGTAGGAAACTGACAAGAGGATTTTGTGGTGATCCTGTTGCGAGATTGCATAGTCTTCTGGCATCTGTAAGGGCTGATAGGTACTTTAAGCTTTTTATTTCAGAGTTGAAAGAGTATTTGGATGTATTGGGTCTTCAGGAACTATGAGTTTATTGTTTTTCCCTGATCAGATGCTTAATTTGAGAGACCACACCAAGGATTCGTAGATGTTTTGGTGTGGCATTTGGTACCAAGAGAGGTTTAGTATAACCTTCTTTGGGATTTTGTACTGCGGGAAGTACAAATCTTGCTTAGCGACTAGAAGAAATGTGAAGGACTTAGTGGTTTTCATCAGAGGTTGAGCAGTAGGTGGTTGACTAAAGAGATCTGGTTCCTTTGAGAACGGTGGGTGAGCGTGACCTGTAATCAGATTGTGCTTGTTAAGTATGGACTTTTGAACCTCTGCTTGTGAACCCTGTGTTTCTTGCAAAATTCTCCTTCTTAGATCTTGCTGGATTTGAGATTTAAGGGTAGGCCCGCTCTTAGACTCATCAGGTTGTTTGAATGTTTTGGGTGTAAATTGGATCATTGGTGTGCGATTTGCGAGCACCGGCCGTGTTGTTATGGACACGTAGTGTGTTTTATGTGTTCAAGCCGAGGAAATTGCGAATCAGATCCTTCTTTTGTGTTGAATACTGATGGAATGAGCGGGACTAGACCCTCAATTTGACTGTTTTGGATAGTGAGGAATTTAGGAAGGGATATTTGAAAGACCGAATCTAAGAGGAGGGGAGCGTGTCCTCATCTATGTTGGAACAGCCTTTCATTCTTGTGTTTTGTTTCCTTCAGATTCGAGTTTTGTTCCTACCCGTAACTGGTTGTTGTGTCTTCCGTTATCTTGAATTCTCGGTTAGTAGCCTTTGGGTTGAGAGTTGGAATACTTTTGATTATTCTGCGTGTAGCTGAACTTTCCAGCGTCGGTGTTGTTGAGGAGGTTTTGTTTCATTCCGGAGTTGTTCGATTTTGAGGACGAAATCTTTTAAGGTGGAGAGAGTTGTGATACCCGAAATTTAATAGAGGTTAATCGGTGGAATTAATCGAAATTTTAAGGAATTTAGATTTCTATGTGAGAAATCTGGTGGTTCAGCTTTCTATTAGAAGGCTTCGTTTGCATTTTTGGGTCTGATTTCATATTTGGAACAATTCTGGAAAGTTTGTAGATTTTAGGAGAGATCTGAGTTCATGAGGAGGGATCTGAGGTCGCTGGACGTTCGTTGGTTTCCGAGTATTTTTGTAATTTGTTTGCTCACTTCTCTTCACAGTGTCTGAGCAGACTTCTCTTATTAACAGATATTTCTTCTCCTGTCTTATTTAAGTTCTGCACACTACGTAGAATTGTTAATAACACAATAATAGGTTTTGTGTAATTCAAAACACATTCTGGATCTGTTCACACAGATCCAACAAGATCTGTTAAGTGTGGCGCGATATCGAAGCGACATCATTTGGGTTTATCGCTAGAGATCTGTTGGAGCACTTCGGGCAGATCCGATGACGTGTCCCGATGTCTCAGCGACGCCGTTTAGTAAATAAGCGCTGTGAAGCGCTGGTCTTCAGATTTCTCCAGCGGTCAGCGATAGTGTCCAGGTTTCTCTAGTGGGTTCTGCGACGTCTTTTTAGTGTTGTGTTCGTAGGCGTTGAGAAATCTGTTAGCGGGGCGAGGATTCTTGGACAGATGTCAACGTTTTGCGTTGACCGGTTTGGCAAAGCATTGTTAGCACTTGTTGTGGGTCCAGAGATCTGTTTCGCTGATGCGTTGTCGTTTTGCGGTTTAGGATGTTTCGCTAGTGAGGGATCTGATTCATAGCGTAAATCCAGATGTCAACGCTGGTCAAATTTTCCTGTAGCGATCGTTGTTGCGTGCGTTTAGCGTGTCTCAGATGTCTCTAGCGGTAGCGTTCGGATATCTCGAGCGTATTGTATTCCAGATGTCTCCAGCCGTTAGTGTTTCATCTTCAGACTTCTCAAGGGTGTTGTGCGACGTCGTTTTGGGGATTTGAGCGCTGTTAGCGCGAGCGAGCGATTGCTTGTGGGAGATGATTATGCGATGCTTTGTAGGCTTCAGAATTAAGCAGATTCCTCGTGTTTATATAATAAGCAGGACTTGGTTTTCAATTTTATAGCAGATCCCATACTTAGCGATATCTTTTCCCGATTTCATTCTTCGTCGCGAACCCTAGAGCACTGTTCACCGTGCTGGTTTTCCGTTATTTTCTGGTGATTGACGGATCTGTTGGAAGAAAGGGTGGTTGTTTTGGACTCCCCTTGTTGCGGCGTATCGTTTTATAGCTCTTTTGGGGGTTGTGGTTGGCTGGAGAGAAATTGCGAAGTTGCTGCCTCGTTCGTGCGTTCGTGTAGGCAGGTAGAACTTCGAATTAGTCTTTAAGATTTTACCTCTAATCATTATTTAAACATCCTGTTTAGTTATTAGGAAGGTTAGTTGTTGGTTGAGTTTTGCTCCCCAAACTGTGAATCACCGTAACTTCCTGTTTGCATTCCTGAGATCTTGTGTGTATTGTTTAGCAGGTTCGCGCGCCTTTGTGTTTCCATTCGATAGCTCTGCAGGTCTGGGTGAGCTTTCGGGTAAGTGATTTCTTGCCATTTCTAAGCGTAGTTCCTACTGTTGAGTTTCGATATAGTATTAGGACAAGGTTTCAGCTCTTGTCCGTAGGTTGTGATGTTTAGAAATTCAGTTGTTGAATTGATTTGCTAGATGCTTTAACAGATTCGAGCCTTTGAGCAGCTTCGTGGAGTTTTGCAGTGAAATCGTGAGGAAGTGTAGTTGAGCAGGTTGTTGGTACCGTGCCTTGTTGGAATCTGGTTGAGGTAGTTGCCGTGTAAAGGTACGAATTGAGCTTGTAATTCACCTTCGAGATAGGCATGGGAATGTGTTATGTGTGTATTGTACAGCTGCGTCTGGTATTGGTGTTGACGCTTAGTTGTGTGTATTGTATAATGTCTATTGGCTTAATTGTCGTGCTTATTGCTTGTTGTAGCTTGAGTTGGTTGTATCCTGCATGGTTATATTCTTGTTGTGCGGCCATATATGCATATTACAGTATGTTGTTGTATGTAGTTATTGGCATTGCAAGCATCCATTTCATGTTGATCATTGTAATGCATCTGCATAGCATATCGGGCCCTTGATTTCTTTGACAGCCATGCTATATATATATATATGTTGCTCTGTTGGAGCTCTTCTCTCGTGGTGCGGTGCGGTGTTGCATAACCACGATTGAGTGCATCTGGAGGGTGCGGTGAGCCGTTGTCATAGCCCTCAGTTGCAGTGACCTGGATAGTGGTTGGCGGGTGGTTGTGTTTCCACTAGCTATTCCGTGCAACCCGGCGGGTGGTGCCCGTGCGTGTGTTGACGATGAGCCACTCTATTTTCCACGGGGTGCGATCGGGTAGCTTCCGAAGCCCGGTGATGTGTCACATTTGCTGTTGTACCGTTCGTTTGGCCTTCCGGTTTTTACAGATGTTATTTGTACCGCTCATGCATTTGCACGACATGATACATTGCATGTTGTATCTGATTGTTGTACTTATGTTTCTCTTCGTACTGGGGTTTGACCCCGATGTCCCTCTGGGACTGGTTGTTTTGTTTGTCTACTTGTTGTTCAGGTCTCCCAGGTTATTCCGCTGGTCTTGGTGTGGATCCAACTGAAGTTGCCCCAGGTGGTGTGTAGAGTGTCCCAGTTAGCGTATAGCATATATGTATCAGTTCTATTAGCCGGGGAGTGTCCTGTGCTTGGTGTTTTCTGTTGTTATATTAGCTGGCTGGTACTTGTTCAATTCTATACTGTCGTATTATGGTTTTTAGCCTTGCATGTTTTATTAAACTGAGAAATTTTGATGTATTGTGGTATTTTAAAATTATGTTTTCTTCGTCAGGCCGAAAGCGAAAAATTTTAGCCACTTTTTAAAGTGCTTCCGCTATGTTTTACCTGATTTAACTCTGTGTTGTGCACGAGGCCTGACAGGAGATCCTTAGAGAAGCGCAATGCAGTAGACACAGTTTCCATCCTCGGGCACGAAAGATGTACCATGCGTTAAAGCCGCACTTCTGGTGGGCTGGTTTGAAGAGCGACGTTGTTGGATTTGTTGCTCGTTGCTTGAACTGTCAGCAGGTTAAGGCTAAGAGAATGAGACCCGGTGGTCTGTTGCAGAGTTTGGAAGTGCCCCAATGGAATTGGGAGCACATAGCGATGGATTTTGTGACGTATTTGCCTCGTTCCCGCAGAGGTTGCGATGCGATTTGGGTTGTAATCGACAGATTGTCGAAGTCTGCACATTTTATTCCCTATGGAATGACGTTCTCGTTGAAGAAAATAGCGAAACTGTACGTCGATTTTGTGGTCAGATTGCATGGTGTGCCTGTTTCAATTGTCTCTGACCGAGATCCAAGGTTTACTTTCAGGTTTTGGAAGAGTTTGCAAGCAGCTTTAGGTACCAGATTGGCTATGAGTACAACATATCACCCCCAAACAGATGGCCAATCTGAGAGAACTATCCAGACATTGGAGGATATGTTGAGAGCTGTTGTGATGGATTTTGGTGGAAACTGGCAAGACGCGTTGTCTTTGGTTGAGTTTTCCTACAATAACAGCTACCAAGTGATTATTGGCATGACACCGTTTGAAGCTTTGTATGGGATAAAGTGCATATCGCCAGTATGTTGGGAAGAAGTGGGGGAGAAGTAGTTGTCTTCCCCAGATTTTGTGCAGCAGATGAAGGATCATGTGGATCTTATTCGACAGTGGATGAAAGCTGCCCAGGATCGCCAAGCCAGTTATGCGACTAAGAGGCGTCAACCTCTAGAGTTTCAGGTTGGTGATCTCGTTTTCCTTAAAGTTTCTCCGTTTCGCAGTGTTATGCGCTTTGGACACAAGGGAAAGTTAGCCCCTCGTTATGTTGGACCGTATGAGATCGTTTAGAGGATTTGCCCTTTGGCGTATCGGCTGTTGTTGCCACCAGATTTATCTTCTCTACATGATGTCTTTCATGTTTCCATGTTGAGGATGTACGAGCCAGATCAGTCTCATGTGCTGAGAACTGACGAGGTTGAGCTAGATCAGACGTTGAGATATGTTATCTTCTCTACATGATGTCTTTCATGTTTCCATGTTGAGGATGTACGAGCCAGATCAGTCTCATGTGCTGAGAACTGACGAGGTTGAGCTAGATCAGACGTTGAGATATGTAGAATATCCTTTGCGGATCCTAGACAGAAAAGAGAAACAGTTGAGGAATAAAACCATTCCTTTGGTGATGGTTCAGTGGAGCAAACATGGTAGGGAAGAAGCTAGCTGGGAGCTGGAAGAGAAGATGCAGCGTGAGTGGCGGCATCTATTTGAGTAGATGTTGTATCACTTTCCAGTAGTTGGTTAGTTTTGGTTGATCTTTCCCTAGTTGTTGTTTGTTTTTTGCTCAGTTATCTTGAACTCTTGGTTGTGAGTTCAGTTGTTTCCCCGAGTTTGATTTCGAGGATGAAATCGTATTTTAGTGGGGGAGAGATGTGAGACCTGTGTTTTCGTAATCAGGTGTTGCTTGGGTTGAAACCAGTTGGTAGTAGATGCGTGTGTTGAAATCATCGAATTTGCCTGAGTGTTGGAATCAGTAGTTGAGATGCTATCAGCTGTCGAGAGAGAGATAATTGTTCGGGTTTTGCATCAGTCGATGAGCGATCGCGTCAGCTGTTGGTATTTCAGCTGTTGCGTTTTGGTAGGAAGCAGCAGCAATGCTGACGTGGGTTTCAGTCGTTGGTGTTTTAGTTGCGATGGTCAGCAGAGAGCGCTAAGGGACTCTGAAGCGACGACGTTTTGTGAATAGGAACCAGCTGTTGGTTTTTTTAGCATGTTTGTAGCGGGTAGCGAAACTACGTCGTTTGGATTAGTCGAGACGACAGCGTTTTGGATTAGCTCTAAGAGATTCAGCAGTTGGTGAGTTAGCGCATATTTCAGCTGTTGCGAGAGATCAGTTGTTGCGTTGTTTTATTCAGCTGCTGGTTTGTTGATCAGCTGTTGGTAGCGGGGTGACGTGTCCCTCTGCGACGTCGTTTGGTTAAGTTGGTGCGACGCCGTTTAGCCTTAGCGTTGTTTGAAAGATCAGCTGTTGGTTCGATCAGCTGTTGGTTAGCGATCAGCAGTGACTAGCGGGAGACGTCGTTTTGTTTAGTTGTTCGCTGTTTAGCAATAGGCAAAAGCTGATGCGAGATTTCAGCTGCTGGTTGGGAATATTAGTTTTGACAACTGATTTTGTTGGTGGAATCTGTTCCTACTTCTGTCAGTTGAGAAGTGTATTTAATAGAGGACTTGACTGATGTTCTCTTTTATTGGTTCCCCGATACTTAGCAAATATTTCCCCCGATTCCCAATCTTTGTCTCGAACCCTAAGAACTGTTCACCTTAGCTTTCCGCCGTCGATTCCCGTCGTTTCCCGTCTCTGTTTTGAGCAAGATCGGTGGCACTGCACTCCTTGAGAGTTGCTCTTTCGATTGATACAACTTTTGAAAGCTGTGGTAGGCTTGAAGTAGGATCGCTAAGTTGCTATCTTCGGCAGTGTGTTCGTGTTTGCGGGTACAACTTCGAATTGTTGTTAAGATCTTACCTCGAGCGTTTATTTAGAGCTTCCTGTTGAGTTAGATTGGTCGAATAGTTGCTGGTTGAGTTGTTACTCCCAGGCCGTGAATTATGTGTAGTTCTTGAGTTCTGTGCGTGCGTTGTTTTGCAGGTTTCATACCAGATCTCTCGGGTTTACCGTGTGTGGTGAGCTTAGCAGGAAATCGAGGTAAGGATGTTGAGCTAGTTACAGCGTTGAGATTTGGCATGGATGAGTGTTGTGCTTGCTGTTGTGTTGTTAGTGTATGCTGTTCAGTGTTTACTGCCTTCTGTTTTATGCATACACGCATTATACTCATTACATGCAGATCTCTATTGTTCCCGTGTCTTGCATTGTTGGATTGTATGTGCTTGGGTGCAGATTTGTGAGTGGAGTGGATAGCTCCCACACCTCACGCGTTTCTTCTCGCTGCTGGTATTGTTGGACACCGTGAGCGGAGTGAGTAGCTCTCACACCTTATGAGTTGGGCTACAGCAGGTTGAGTATTGATGTGGGCGGAGTGAGTAGCTCTCACACCTCATATCTTGGCACCTGATTCCAGTTGTTGAGCTATCTTTGGAATCCTTTGGCACCCGGTGTTTGGTTGTAGCCTTGATCTCATGCATAGCATTGCATTTTATCTATTGCTCTCTTTTAGCTGTTGCTCTCCGTACTGGGGTTTGACCCCAATGTCCCTCTGAGGTTTGTTTTGTTTTGTTTTGTTTGCCTCTTTGTTTTCAGGTATCCCAGGTTTTACAGCTGTTCGTGGTTTTAGCCCAGCTGGAGGAGCCCCAGGTGGAGGATAGAGTGTCCCAGTTAGTATAGTATATATGTATCAGTACTATTAGCCAGGAGATGCCCTGTGCTCTGTTGTATTCGGTTGTGTTGGTACTGTATATCTTTACTTTTGCTTGTACCCTTTGCTTGTTTTGTGTAAACTGGGATATATTTTGAGTATTACTGTATTTTAATCATATTATCTTTCAGTCAGGCCAAAAGCAAAAATTTTAACCACTTTTTAGTTGCTTCCGCTTGTTTTTGCGTGGTTTATCTCTGATGTGAGCACGATGTCTGAAATCTGTTGTATTTCAAAAATTCTTTTTCGAAAGTATATTTCACACACACGTTCTTGCTTTTGTTCATCGTCATATATATAGGGATTTTCATCTCTATCAATCGGCAATTAATATGCTGTGCCGGCTAGTTGATTTCTTCCCTTCTACGAAGAACTTGCCTTTTCTTCTACCCAAATCATAGGAAAGGTGCCATTAAGTCCAAAGATAGCATCCGATAATTTAGCCAGTGGATAAGCATACGATTGATTTAACTTGATCTGATAGAATCACGTCCAAAATAGATATTTGTGTGTTCTGAGTTGTTTTCTGTAAACTTGATCTGGAAGCTTGTGAGCTCCGAGCTGTTATGTGAAATACTATATACTGCTCTTGAGATCTGATCCAAACCTATCTAAGCTGATCTCTGATGAACTGTACTGTTTCCATCTCTGATCTGATATACGGTAATAAACTGATCTGGAAACATTCCTCTGAGCTGTTCTGTAAACTAATAAGATTACTACTGTTGTGAGACTCATCTCTTCAAGATATGATCTGGATTCTAATATTCTTTGAACTGAAAACTGTTTTTGATCCCTGAGCTGGTCTCTATACTCTTTCTGCTCTAAGCTGTTTTCTGCGCTTGTTTAAGCTGTAAGCTGTTTACTGTATACGAAGCTCCTATCTGAATCTTCTCCGAGCTGATTCCTGAACTAAAGAATTGTTCTGATTTCGAAGCATTAATCTGTACTGTTCTGAATCACTCTAATATGTTCTGCTTTCTCTGAGCTGAAATGCGTCGCCGTGAGCTGTTAGACATACTCTGAGCTAATATACATCGTTCTGATCTGAACTGCCCACTCTTAGATGATCTACATGCTCCGAGCTGTCTGTTACGTTCTAAGCTGTTCTGTTCAACTCTGCATCTTACGGATGTAATCTATTCGGTTTCTTGTCATTGTTATCACCTAAATTTAAATTTTATTTCTAACACGCGTACTTCAGATCTTGCATATAGTTCAGCTCTTGCGCACTAAGATTACGTACCTTCCTGCCCAAAAGAACCAAATCAACTCACACCTGATCTGACCACACGAAACAGTACCCACCATGCACAGTATTAACAGATCACACCAATAGATCAGATCACGCTTGGTCAGCTCGCGCACTTCAAACAATTTTCACCTACTTTGATCATCCACTTAGCTCACGTCCGGCCCAAATGACACCAACAGCTGTCACCAAAGTTTTTCTTTACCATCAGCTTACGCCTAAGCTGATTTAACCAAACAACACAGCACAACATCTATTATCTTACTACTCAGAATGTTGGGTAACTACAAAAGCTGAATCCAGCTTATGCCTAACTACACAACCTGTTTTCATCTAAGAGCAACCACCCTACTAGTTCATTAAAGTAGATCTGATCACACGAGCTCAGCACGAGTTATACTGCACAGTACTACCAGACAGCTTGCGGAACCCAGCTCAGATCGCACCCTTCCAATTCAGGATAGGATGCTCTATTCATCTTACAAAATCCAAATAAATTCGCGACACTCTCAGATCGCAATACACATACTTGAAACAGCTCGTGATAGTCAACTCAACTCATGATGTTAAACCTAGCTCACGACTGATGTTTTCTACTAAACGATCAACACTCTAAGCCGATCCTAATGCACAACTTCTAGCACACCCCAGATGAAACTCAAATAAACCCGCAATAACATTTCAGCATGGAAAACCTGATCAGCTTGTGTCTAAGCTGGTCCTCACAAACTACGATACTTCAACAGCTAAACCTAAGCTAATACTCCACTAATCTGATTCGATTAAGCCACTAATTACCTTGGCTAATCACAGTCCTCATAGTCTCCCCTACTTAGAACATATTTTGTCATCGAAATCAAACACAACAACTCGCACAAGCAAAATAACTCACAAATTAAAAACAACCGATCACAAATAGAACACATGGAAGAAATTAGTACTCAATAGGTGAGGCTCTTGTCTAATATGGCCTTCCACTTCCCAAGTATCCTTTTCTCTTCCATGTTTACTCCATTGTACCATAACCAAATGTATGGTCACGGGATATTCAACACAACTCGAGGTATGGTCCAGCTCAAATTCATCGGTTCTCATCACATGGGAAGGGTCCGGTTCATATTTTCCAAACATGGACACATGAAATACGTCATTCATAAATGACAACTAAGTCGTAAATTGTAATCTATACCCCAAAGATCAATCTGTTTGACAATCTCATACGGACCGATGAATGTAGCAGCTAAATTACCCTTCATTCTGAATCTCATCATGTTCTTGAAAGGAGTAACTAGCAGAAAACTCGATCACCAACCTGAAACTCCAATGACCTATGCCTTTTATTCGCATAACTGGCTTGATGATTTTATGCAGCCTTCATTCTCTGCCAAATTAGCGTCTATCATGTGCTGCACAAAGTCAAGTGAAGACAACTGTATCTCCCCAACGTCTTCGTAACAAATAGTTAATCTGATCTTCTTGCTGTCCAAAGCCTCAAATGGTGCCATCCCGATGATCACTTGGTAGCTATTATTGTATGAAAACTCTACCAAAGACAAGGAATCCTGCCAACCACCACTGAAATCCATCACTACAGTCCGCAGCATATCCTCTAAAGTATGTATGGTCCGATCAGATTAGCCATCTTTCTGGGTGTGATACGTTGTAATCGTAGCCAATATAGACCCAAAAGCTACCTGCAAGCTCTTCCAAAATCGGGAAGTAAAGCTAGGATCCCTCTCGAATACTATCGACACCGGAAGACCATGCAACCTCACTATATGGTCGATGTACAGTCTCTCCATCTTCTTAATAGAACACATCATGTCGTAGGGAATAAAGTTGGCTGACTTAGACAGTCTATCAACCACTACCCAAAAAACATCACAACATCAGCTCGAACGAATAAAACTGGTTACAAATGAATAGCAATGTGCTCCCAATTCCATTGGGACACCATTAAACTCTGGAAAATACCACCAGGTCCATCCTATCATCCTTGACCTGTTGAAAGTTTAAGCATCGAGCCACGAATCTGGAAATATATCGCTCTTCATGCCATCATACCAGTAGTAAGATCTCAAGGCATGGTACATGTGAGAACCAAAAGTTTAGTGGATCAATTGAGTTAATTTATCAGGTTTAGCATAGACCAAATTTGATTTGAACAGATCTGGGATGGGCTAGCTCTGAGATGATATGCTTGGTGAAGTGTTCGGGTTCGTATAAGTCCTTGGAAAAGATCTGGAGATTTGGAGGATTTCGTGGGAACGCGATCATATTTGAGTATCGTAGATGAGATCCGGTAGTAGTGCGCAATTCTGGGTACGCTATCTAGTTTTACGCGGAATATCTATACGTCGTCGTATGAGAGAAATAGCTTTGAGTTGTTTTAGTTAGCTTTGACGCGTTGGACGGTCCGGTTCGTGGTTTTGGTGTAGAACAGTGCGGTTCCTGGATTTCAGATCTGGATAGGTTGAGTGTGTGAGATATGGTCATTAGGATCTGGTTCCAATGCGATTATGTTTTGGATGACGTCATTATGAACGCGATGCGGCGCTGCTTAGTGATTCAGAATTGAGGAATTTCGGATGGCAAATATCTGCTGGGGAAGTCAACTTTGGTCGACGTAGCGAGATCCATTTGACCTTCCGTGCGACGTTGTTTTAGACTCAGGTTCCAGATCTGGAGTGTCACTCAGATATGAGCTGATTTCAGACTTGAACCTCGATTTTGTCGGTGATTACTATTTTTCCGTTTCGGGCATATTTGACTTATTTAAGGAGGACTTTGACCCTTCTTCGCCATTATCTCTTCCCGACACTAAGAAGTATTCTTGTAATCTTACCCTATCGTGATACCCTAGCTACTGTTCACCGTAGCTTATTTCCTTCGATTGTCAGCGGTAGACAGCTCCGATGAACACAAGAGTGGTAGCGCTGGACTCCTCTTGTGAAGACGCTTCGGTCTATACCTCTTTCGCAGGCTTTGGGTTAGCTGGAATAGAATCGCGAAGGAAGCTTCTCTGTGTAGTCTGTTAGCATAAGCGCAGATTTGCTTCTGCCGTTCAGGTAACTCGTTGGATAAGTGTTAGTTCCTACTTTGCGCTTTGTTTAGAGATGTTGGTTGAGCTCGAGAAGTAGGACAGAGCTGGTTGAGGTTGTAGCTCCCAGTTCGGAGTTTTAAGCTTGAGTCCCTGAGTTAGCGTTGTTGTTTGGCTTAGCAGGTTTCAGATCTGGTTGATCGGGACTGTTCGTTTAGAGGCCGAGCGGGTAACTCCCTTCACCCTCATCTCTCTGCTGGGATATGTTAGCCCCTATGAGCGGAGTGGGTAGCTCCCACATCTCATGAGTTGGGCAACAGCAAGTTGAGCTGTGTTCTGCATCTGGTACCGTGTACTGAGACGAGTGGGTAGCTCCCATATGCTCACACACCCCGTGGCCACTATCTTCCAGTTGATTGGATATCGGTTGTTGAGCAGTTCTTTGAGATCCTTTGGCTCCCTATTTTCGGTTGTAGCCTTGTTCTCATGCATAGCATTCGTATTTTATCTATTGCTAATTAACTGCTATTTTTCAGTTGCTCTCCGTACTGGTGTTTCACCCCGAGGTCCCTCTGGGGCTGGTTGTCTTGTTTTCCTGTGTGTGTGTTTTCAGGTTATCATGATTTCACCACTGGTCGTGGAGTTGATCCAGCTGGTAGTGCCCCATGAGGTGGATAGAGTGTCCCAATTATAGTTATTATGTATTTATATTAGGCACCAGAGTAGCCTCCGAGGAATGCCCCGTGATGATGTTATGTTTTATTGATGAATTATTTCTATGTTGAGCGAGAAACTTATCTGCTTGTTTAAATTGGGAGTCACTCTATGCTGGTATGTATGAGTTGTAGTTTGTTTTCGAGCATTGTAAAACCAATATTTTGAATATCAGTGTATTTTAAATTATGCTTTGCTAAGTCAGGCCAAAGAGAAAATTTTAGCCACTGTTTTTAATTCTTCCGCTACTGCGTTTTATGTGATTTTACTCTGATTGAGCACGAGGCCTGAAAGTACATCTTTTACTTACGCGGATTCATTCTATGGCGACTACAATGGGTCACTTTCAAGATTCTCTCATTAAATTCGATCAAGTTCGGAACCACTAGTCGCCCTAGAAACCTCAAAAACCATCAGAACCAATGGTAAAATCATCTGACTGACCCATTGGGCTTTCAACTTCAACTCATGAACGTACGGGTCAGCTGTGCTGCTCTAATGTCCACAATAATCTGTGGTTCAACCTGAAACGAAAAAACTACAAGGAAATCATCACCAGGCTGAAAATGCCTTCCTGAAGTCCCTAAATTCTCATGAACCTTCGCAATGCTCAATGCAGTTAGCATCGCAGGCCGATCTTTCCTACCCAAAGCATCTGAAAGAAGATTCACTCGCACAGGCTGGAACTGAATCTCGAAATCAAATTCCTTGAGAAACTCCATCTACCAAAGTTGTCTCATATTAAAAACGGACTGAGTGAAGATGTACTTCATGTTGGCGCAGCGGCGGATCCGGATCCCGCTCCCGGGGTGCAGCGGAAGATATAAATTTTGGAGCCCGGTAACGGTCAATACACCTGTAAAACAATTCATAAACATACATAGGATGTTTAGAATGGTACCTTGCTGGCGTCTAGGCACCTGGCTCCGACCAATTTCACGAGGAAATCGGCACTTCAACGGTTGGCGGTTTTGGCCTCCTAATTCGGTCCACGACTGGAATCCCAATTCCTTCATCGGTCTGCAGTAGAAAACTAGACGAAGATTTCACGGACAGAATCTCCTCGCCGGAACGGGCGGAACAAGATTTCCGACGGAAGCGGCGGGCGGCGGGCGGCGGCGTGGGAAGGAGAGGAGAGGAAAGAAAAATATAAGCTGAAGAGCTTTTGGTACATCTCAAATGAATACCCCAGGACCTCTATTTATAGATTTTCCATGGGGTTTAACCAGCTTAATGGGCTTGTGTCGGGCCCAGGCCCAGGGTGAACATTGGTTTCAAGTCCATCATTGTGGCTTCATCATAATCCCGATCGACGATCAGATCGGACCAATCTACACAGTTTACAAAACTGAGCATTTTGATGTGAAAACAATTTTTCGGACCACCTAATCCAAAATAGCATTTTGTCCCCTGTAAGCTTTAAGGATAGTCAAACTAGTCCAAACTTAGGGAAATTGTATTTTGACCCTATTTAATTTTAGGAAGTCGCATTCAATCCTTCCTCCTACTATACTCAACAAGTTGAGCTTAATTTCCATACGGGAATTGAGAAACCAGTACTTGTGTGACCCTCAATGGTTCAGGGATACAGCTAGCCGTGGGCTCACAACATTTGTGACTCCGAAACCACATTTTCGGACTAACCCATCAGATCATGGTAAAGCGTATAGAAACATCACCCCATGATCCCCTAGGTATAACTGATAGTGCCTGCAAGAACCAGTCGGTCATGGTTAACGTACAGTACGGTCCTTTCAACACAAATATCTCGATCAGATCAATGACCATTGGTAAATCGAGAGTCACTAAAGATCCAACAACCATGCATACATCTTGGAGATCAAATAGTGACATCGCATGTGTTACTAGGTAAACCCATTTACCTAAAGCACATTTAGTACTCTGGCCAGAGATTTGTGACACTATTATCTTCTCAGATAGCATAGAATATCCACGCACAATGGCGAGCGGTGAATCCTCGACAACGAAGCATCGACTCCTACATGCATCGGGACCTCACCCAACCCCACCACCTGATGACCCCAATTGAGTCGGTAAATGGGTCAAAGTGAGGCACCTATCATGTAGAGTCTCAATGACGTTTCAGGTAATAAGGGATAATCTGTACAACCAAGACCTCAGACTAATCCACTCGACAAATGGTAACCACTTGGAAGTCCGAACGAGGGTAGTTCGATAGATCACCAGGTCACTATCCATCTGCATGCTCAGAACATCACAATGATCCCTACCAATGAAACGTGGTACTTCACATCGCAGATGCTAGTCTCAAACTCGGGTGGCCTTATCCTCATTTTGATGGTCCAATCGACTAGGAACGAGTTTAGAATACACAGTGACTATAGATGTGTTTCACGATAGCCATCATATCCACTATCACATATAACATACACTATGGTGCATTCCAGGTCTTTATCCAACACAATTGTTAACATTATAAAATAATGACGATAAAGAATGCCATAAAATAATACGAATTTCATAAATAAAGATCGTTTTACATAGAGTCGACAAGAACCCACACGCCACAAGTTGGCTAGTTGGGCACCTACTCTAACAATCTCCCAATTGCCCTAAAGCCAACTACTCATCAGACGTAGTCCCATTGTTTCGTGATGTTTTTCAAACAACGGTCCTGGCAAGGGCTTCGTAAGTGGATCAACAATGTTGTCTGCAGAGGCGACTCTCTCGACTTCTATGTCACCTCTAGCCACAATATCCCGAATTATGTGGTATTTCCTCAGTATGTGTTTGGATCTTTGGTGAGACCTAGGTTCCTTTGCTTGCGCAACGGCACCTGTGTTGTCACAGTACACCAGGACTGCACCAACTCCTTCAGGGATTACGCCCAACTCTTGGACGAAATTCCTCATCCAAACCGCCTCTTTAGCAGCAGCTGATGCCGCAATGTACTCAGCCTCAGTGGTTGAATCCGCGATGGTGTCTTGCTTGGAACTTTTCCAAGAGACAGCACAACCATTGAGCATGAATACAAATCCAGAGGTTGACTTCGAATCATCCACATCGCATTGGAAGCTAGAATCAGTGTAGCCTTCCAACTTCAGTTCACCACCCCCATAGACCATGAACATATTCTTAGTCCTTCGTAAGTATTTAAGAATATCTTTCACAGCCTTCCAATGCATTTGGCCGGGGTTGTCTTGGTAGCGGCTCGTGACACTCAGAGCGTATGCGACATCTGGTCTAGTTGAGATTATACCATATATAATACTACCTATTGCCGAGGAATATGGCACACGTGTCATATTCTCTATCTCCTCATCAGTCTTTTGACACATAGACTTGGATAGAGTGACCCCGTGGCACATAGGTAGGTGTCCTCTCTTGGACTCTTCCATAGATAACCTATTAAGTATGGTATCGATGTAGGTCGCTTGGGTGAGTCCGGGCATCCTTTTAGATCTATCCCTATAGATCTGTATTCCCAGAATATAGGATTCTTCACCCATATCCTTCATCGAGAATCTACTACACAACCATACTTTGGTTGACTGCAACATTCCTACATCATTCCCAATGAGTAGAATGTCATCAACATAAAGTACAAGGAATGTCACAGCATTTTTAACTACCTTCTTATACACACATGGCTCCTCGGGATTCTTGATGAAACCAAATTCTTTAATTGTTTCATCAAATCTCAGGTTCCAACTCCTCGATGCTTGTTTGAGACCGTAGATCGATCTCTAAAGTTTGCATACTTTATGCTCACTTTCTACAGATGTGAAACCCTCAGGCTACGTCATATAGATCTCTTCCTTAATGTTTCCATTAAGGAACGCAGTTTTCACATCTATTTGCCATATCTCATAGTCGTACCATGCGGCTATGGCTAGTAGGATTCTAATTGACTTGAACATTGCGACTGGTGAGAAGGTTTCATCATAGTCAACACCTTTTTCTTTGAGTTTAACCTTTCGCGATCAGTCACGCCTTGTAGTTCAGTACCTTACCATCAGGCCCAAGTTTTCTCTTGTATATCTACTTACACCCAATAGGAACTATTCCTTCGGGAGGATTAACAAGGGTCCAAACTTGGTTTGAATGCATTGAGTCAATCTCAGATTGCATTGCTTCAAGCCACAAATTAGAATCGGCATCGGAAAGCCTCCTTGAAGGTTCGAGGATCACATCCAATGGTTTGATCACTTTGATCATCTTCAAGGAGGAAACCATATATAACAGGAGCCCTAGGAACCCTTTCAGATCTCCTAGGTGTGTCCATATCAAGTATTGGTTCTTGAGGTACGGGAGATTCACTTGGTACTTCAGATGGTTCTCGAACCTCTTCGAGTTCTACTATCTTGTCTTTTCTATCAAGTAGAAATTCCCTTTCCAGAAAGGTGGCATTTCTAGAGACAAACACTTTTGTTTCAATGGGATAGTTGTAATGGTATCCAATTGAATTCTTAGGATACCCAATGAAGTAACATAAGATGGATCTATTATCCAGCTTATCTCCCACTGTCTGCTTCACGTAAGCAGGACATCCCCAAATCCTCAAGTATGAGTACTTGGGTGGCTTTCCCATCCATATCTCATATGGAGTTTTATCTACTGCCTTGGTATGGACATTTTTCAACAACATTACCGTCGTTTCGAGCGCATAGCCCCAAAACGAGGCAGGAAGTTCAGTGAAACTCATCATAGATCGAACCATGTCCATCAAGGTTCGATTACAACACTCCGCTACACCGTTGAGATATGGTGTGGCCGGAGGGGTCCGCTGTGAGAGAATCTCATTCTCTTTAAGATAGTCTTGAAACTCGGCACTCAAGTATTCTCCACCTCGATCTTATCGAAGTGTTTTAATACTTTTTCCCAATTGATTTTCTACTTCAGCTTTGAATTCTTTAAACTTTTCAAATGATTCACACTTGTGCTTCATTAAGTACAAGTACCCATACCTAGAGTGGTCATCAGTAAAGGTGATGAAGTAGGTGTGACCGGACATTGTACCAATGCTAAGTGGGCCACATACATCAGTATGGATCAAATCCAATAGGCCTTGAGCACGTTCAGGCTTGCCTGTGAAGGGCAATTTTGTCATTTTTCCCTTGAGACAAGACTCACAAGTTGGTAGGGAGTTAATATCAGACGTATTAAACATGTCACTCCTAATCAAATTGTTCATCCTATTTAAGGAAACATGACCTTGCCTAGCGTGCCAAAGTTGTGCGGGGTTCAAACCATCATTTTTCCTTTTTATTGTTGTTGTGTGTGTTTCCACATAGCGAGTTGGAACTTCTTTCAATTTTAAGGCGTATAGATCGTTTTCGCGTTCCCCAATTCCAATCAAACATTCATTCTTGTATATATTGCAAATATAATTGGAAAAATGACAAGAATATCCATCACTATCAGGCATAGAAACAGAAATGATGTTCTTTATTAATTCAGGAAAAAATAAAACGTTTCTTAACAACAACTTAAAATTTGAAGACAGAAATAACTAAACATCTCCTATAGCTACGGCCGCAACCCTTGCTCCGTTTCCAAGCCTCAAGTGGGTCTCACCCTCTCTAAGACGCCGGCTTCTTGTCATTACCTGCAAGTCATGCAGATATAAGATCCACATCCGGTATCAAGTACCCAATAAGTCGAGTTAAGAGACATATTTATTTCAATGTAGAACATACCTTTTGCAGTTCGCAACTGCTCGAGGTAATCCTTACAGTTCCTCCTCCAATGTCCACTCTTTTGACAGTGGTGGAAAACATCCTCGGATTTGTTCGTCTTTGATGTCCTTGCCTTGGGCTTCTTGACGGGCTTTCCCTCCTTCGCAGGGGCAGAACGCTTCTTACCCTTGAGTTTGGGCCCCTTCTTCGCAGAGGAAGAAGAGCCCATAAGGAGTACGGGCTTGTCCTTCTTTATGGTCCCCTCGAACACGAAAAGCATGTTTACCACCTCTTCAAGGGTGGCTTACAGCTTGTTCATATTAAAGTTGACCACAAAGGGGTCGCACGCAGCAGGGAGGGAGAGGAGAAGCAGATCCACTGACAGCTCATGTGGAAGCGTGATATCAAGGCCCACTAGCTATAGCTCCTTGAGATGAAGGTGTATGTCAGCAGCATACACCGTCTTCTCAAAACGCCGCTGCATTTCATTGGACATTGATGCTATCACATAGCACCGTGCCTAAAGTTCATCATACCACAATTTGTCCAGCTTTGCCAGCTCTCGAGGACTGGCATCGGCAAGGGCTTCCTTCGGAGGGGTCTTCTCTAGCGTGTAGAGAAGTTTCTCCGAAGCCAAGACAATCTTGAGGTTTCGAAGCCATTCTTGGTAGTTCAAACCAGTGAACTTGTTGCTATCCAGTATAGCAGCAAGTGGATTTTTTATTGAAAACATAATGAAATCAGTTTATACTGAAAGGAAAAACAGACATTCTTTACCAACTATTAATGAAAAATGCTAAGACATAAAACATGGTCATTTAGTTTTATGAATTACCCTCCCACTATTTTAACGATTTCACCACCCTCTAATGAAATTGAGAAAGCAAGTTTCCGTAGTGGGTGCACAGAGTCCAATCAAGAAATCATGGTCCCGAATAATATCAGCCAACCATGATCCTCAAAACGTAGAGCCCAATTGCAATAGGTGCAACCTCCATTTATTTACCTCACGTCTAGTAAGGGCCCAATAATATGACGCCGATTACTATCACGTGTCAAGACGACCCATCAATGTTGATTTGTGATGGACGGTCCCCTTAATGTCCCCAATAATATGAGCCAACGTTAAAGGAGTTCAACCAACTCACAGCAAGTGTCAATGACGTGTACAACTTTTCGGCTACACAGACCCCCCCCAATAATATGAGCCGGGCTATGTATGCGGGTAGCATCGACGTACACCCATTTTGATGGAAGGTAGGAAATTTTAAACAATATTTAAATTCCCTTAGCTTATCGAATAAACTTTTGATCTTGATATAAATTTTAAATAAAATTTAAAATGAGGGATTCAATTTTGAAATTTGGTCTCAATAATTTTAAATCAAAGTTAAAATCACGGATTCAACAGATATATATCGCATATATAATTGGGATGATCGATAAGCGAGAGCTATGCGATCCGTGGTTGCCAAGCACGGATTTAGGTCCAATCCTAGGTGA
>KV000479.1:168435-186688 GCA_001598015.1 Dorcoceras hygrometricum | reverse complement strand
CTCCGACCAATTTCACGAGGAAATCGGAACTTCAACGGTTGGCGGTTTTGGCCTCCTAATCCGGTCCACGACTGGAATCCCAATTCCTTCGTCGGTCTGCACTAGAAAACTCGACGAAGATTTCACGGACGAAATCTCCTCGTCGGAACGGTCGGAACAAGATTTTCGAAGGCAGCGGCGGGCGGCGGCGAAGGCGGCGTGGGAAGGAGAGGAGAGGAAAGAAAAATATAAGCTGAAGAGATTTTGGTACATCTCAAATGAATACCTAGGACCTCTATTTATAGCTTTTCGATGGGCTTGAACCAGCTTAATGGGCTTTGGTCGGGCCCAGGCCCTGGGTGAACATTGGTTTCAAGTCCATCACTGTGGCTCCATCATAATCCCGATCGACGATCAAATCGCACAGATCTACACAGTTTACAAAACTGAGCATTATGATGTGAAAACAATTTTTCGGACCACCTAATCCAAAATAGCAGATTTGCCCCTGTAAGCTTTAAGGATAGTCAAACTAGTCCAAACTTAAGGAAATTGCATTTTGACCCTATTTAATTTTAGGAAGTCGCATTCAATCCTTCCTCCTACTATACTCAACAATTTGAGCTTAGTTTCCGTACGGGAATTGAGATACCAGTACTTGTGTGACCCTCAATGGTTCAGGGATACAGCTAGCCGTGGGCTCACAATATTTGTGACTCCGAAACCACATTTTTCGGACTAACCCATCGGATCATGGTAAAGCGTCTAGCAACATCGCCCCATGATCCCCTAGGTATCACTGATAGTTCCTGCTAGAACTACTCGGTCATGGTTAGCATACAGTACGGTCCTTTCAACACAAATATCCCGATCAGATCAACGACCATTGGTAAATCGAGAGTCGCAAGAGATCCAACAACCATGCATACATCTTGGAGATCAAATAGTGAAATCGCATGTGTTACTAGGTAAATCCATTTACCTAAAGCACATTTAGTACTCTGGCCAGAGATTTGTCACACTATTATCTCCTCAGATAGCATAGGATATCCACGCACAATGGCGAGCGGTAAATCCTCGACAACGAAGCATCGACTCCTACATGCATCGGGACCTCACCCAACCCCGCCACCTGATGACCCCAACTGAGTATATAAACGGGTCAAAATGAGGAACCTATCATGTAGAGTCTCAATGACGTTTCGAGTAATAAGGGCTAATCTGTACAACCGAGACATCAGACTTAATTCTCTCGACAAATGGTAATCACTTGGAAAGCCCGAACGAGGGTAGTTCGATAGGTCACCATGTCACTATCCATCTGCATGCTCAGAACATCACAATGTTCCCTACCAATGAAACGTGGCATTTCACATCGTAGATGCTAGTCTCAAATTCGGGCGGCCTTTTCCTCATTTTGATGGCCCAATCGACTAGGAACGAGTTTAGAATACACAACTACTATTAGATGTGTTTCATGATAGCCATCATATCCACTATCACATCTAACATACACTATGGTGCATTCCAGATCTTTATCCAACACAATTGTTAACATTATAAAATAATGACGATAAAGAATGCCATAAAAGAATACGAATTTCATAAATAAAGATCGTTTTACATAGAGTCGACAAGACCCACACGCCACAAGTTGGCTAGTTGGGCACCTACTCTAACACTTCAAACTCTTTTGGTCGGTGTAGATCACAAACTGCTCTCCATACAAGTAGTGACGCCAAATGTTCAAGGCAAACACGATGACAGCCAACTCCAAGTCATGAACGGAAAATCTAGTCTCGTGTGGCTTCAACTGTCGAGACGCATAAGCTATAACTAGCCCGTTCTACAACAACAAACAACCCAAATCACTCAAAGATGAAACGAAGCACACCAAAAAACTCCCGATCTTGAGGGTAAAGCCAATATGGGAGCAGTAGTCAAATAGAACACATGGAAGAAATTTTTACTCAATAGGTGAGGCCACTCTTGTCTCATCTTGGATTCCACTTCACAAGTAGCCTTTTCTCTTCCATGTTTACTCCATTGTACCATAACCAAATGTATGGTCTTATTCCTTAATTGCTTCTCCTTTCTGTCCAGAATCCTCACGTGATATTCAATACAACTCGAAGTCTGGTCCAGCTCAAATTCATCGGTTCTCATCACATGGGAAGGGTCCGGTTCATATTTCTTAAACATTGACACATGAAATACGTCATTCATAAATGACAACTAAGCCGGAAATTGTAATATATACCCCAAAGATTAATCCGTTTGACAATCTCATATGGACCGATGAATGTAGCAGCTAAATTACCCTTCATTCAGAATCTCATCACGTTCTTGAACGGAGTAACTAGCCGAAACAATCGATCACCAACCTGAAACTCCAATGGCCTATGCCTTTTATTCGCAGAACTGGCTTGACGATCTTATTGAGCCTTCATTCTCTGCCAAATTAGCTGGTCTATCATGTGCTGCACAAACTCTAGTGAAGACAATTGTCTCTCCCCAACTTTTTCGTAACAAATAGGTGATCTGATCTTGTTGCCGTACAAAGCCTCAAATGGTGCCATCCCGATGGTCACTTGGTAGATATTATTGTATGAAAATTCTACCAAAGACAAGGAATCCTGCCAACCACAACTGAAATCCATTACTACAGTCTGCAGCATATCCTCTAAAGTATGTGTGGTCCAATCATATTGGCCATCTGTATGGGTGTGATACGTTGTACTCGTAGCCAAGACCCAAAAGCTACCTGCAAGCTCTTCCAAAATCGGGAAGTAAACCTAGGATCCCTTCGGATACTATCGACACCGGCACACCATGCAACCTCACTATATGGTCGATGTAGAGTCTCTCCATATTCTTCATAGAACACGTCATGTCATAGGGAATAGAGTTGGCTGACTTAGATAGTCTATCAAACACTACACAAGAAACATCACAACATCGGCTCGAACGAAGAAAAACGGTTACAAATGAATAGCAATGTCTAAGCTGATCCTCACAAACTATGATACTTCAACAGCTAAACCTCGGGTAATACTCCACTAATATGATTCGATTAAGCCACTATTTACCTTCGCTAATCACAGTCCTCAAAGTCTCCCCTACTTGGAACATATTTTGTCATCGAAATCAAACACAACAACTCGCACAAGCAAAATAAATCACAAAGTGAACACAACCGATCACAAATAGAACACATGGAAGAAATTAGTACTCAGTAGGTGAGTCCACTCTTGTCTCATCTTGGCTTCCACTTCCCAAGTAGCCGTTTATCTTCCATGTTTACTCCATTGTAACATAACCAAATGTATGGTCTTATTCCTCAATTGCTTCTCCTTTCTGTCCAGAAACCTCACGGGATATTCAATACAACTCGAGGTCTGGTCCAGCTCAATTCATCGGTTCTCATCACATGGGAAGGGTCCGGTTCATATTTCCTAAACATGGAAACATGACATACGTCATTCATCAATGATAACTAAGCCGGATATTGTAATCTATACTGTGACGAATTAGATTTTAGATTAGTGATTAATCGAATTCATCTGAGATTAGAAGAGATTAATTGTTGGAAATTTTCGTAATTTTGGTATTTTGAGTTAGAAGCTGGTCGGTGGTGGAATCCAGTCGCAGCGCATATTTGGAATCGCAGGAGATTAATACGCCGTTGTTTTGGTGAGACCAGACGTAGCGTTAATGCAAGAAACCAGTCGTAGCAAATTTCAGAAGTCAACGCGAGTCAGCGGTACTGTAGCTCGCAGCTGGTAGAAATTGAAAATCAGTAGCTGCGTCTGGGTGACCAGCTATTGGTTCAAGGAACCAGTCGCTGATGAGAGGCGACGTCGTTTAGATAAGTAGAAACACTGCATTTTGGTGATTGCATCTGGTACCAGTTGTAAGGAATTTGTTACCAGCTGTTGGTTGGATCAGCTGTTGACAGCAGTGCTGACGTGTCTTATGCGAAGTCGTTTTTTTAGATGCGCTTGTGTCTGGATTGTTTAGCGTAACCATCTGCTGGTTATTTCGTAGGAAATTTGGTATCACCTGGTGGAGCGCTGCGACATCGTTTCGATTAGTTGATGAGGCGTCGTTTTGGTGTGCGAAGAGAAATGCAACGTCTGGTTGCTGCTGGTGGTTTTGTTGAAGGAAACATAAATACCAGTCGTAAGATATCTACTGTTCCCTTCGTCTGATTATTTAGAACAGCAGCTGTTTCATGGGGATTTATAAGGAGAAGTGTTGAGCAACACTTAGATTATTTTTCACCCGATATCTCTTATCTCTATCTTTGAAACCCTCGTTAGCTACTGCTCACTGTGACTTTTCTCCGTCGATTGCCGCCGCTTCCCGTCGTTGTTTTGAGTGAACTTGGTGGTGCCGGATTCCTTGTGAGTTGGTCTTCCGATTTTTACCCAGTTGAGGCTGTAGAACGAACTTCGAGAGGATCGCGAAGTTGCTGGTTTCTTCGTACAGTGGAATTTGATAGTTCTCCACTAATTTCAGCTTCTGGGTAAGCATTTTCCTACCATTCTAAGCTTAGTTTTGGCTGTAGTACTTTGTTTAGAGGTAGAACCGGATTCGAGTTCTTGGCCGTATGAAATTATGTATTGAAGTTCAGATTTGAGTTAGATATGAACTAAGAATGAGATGCCTTGTACAGATTTCAACTTCCAGGAACTTCGTTGTGGTTGGACGTGACCAGCGGAGGGTAGAATTGTGCAGGAAAAAATTGTCGTTCCTTGGTAATAATCTGTTGAGGTAGAAATCAGTTGTTGGAGGTACGAATCGAGCAGATTTAGAAGCTTTGAGCGTGAACATGGCTGTGATTGATGTTGTGAAATCTGCTGATATGCTTCTGTGATTTACGTGATACAACTTGTGAATTGATTGAGTTTTACATTCTGTTTTCACGTATTGAATTGTATGTATTGGGCATTGAATATTAAATTTGCATACATGCATACATCTTGAGCCTAATTGACATATTGATTGATGACCTGATTGAGAGCCACGTTGTGATTGGCCGACAGATGTGTCGTGCCTGAAAAGTCCAACGCTATCATCGGAGTGGTGACTACTGGATTCGAGTGTCTACCACCGAGCTGTGATGGGCTGACGGGCTCTGAAGATCACGGACCGATGATTTCCCCGGTTGATACACCGTGCGGGTATAGAGGCTTATTGAGATGATTGCCAGTTGATACACTGGTCTAGCTATCCGATCCTTGATAGCCCTCATGCATTTCATAGCATTGATTATAGCATGTTGTATGATTAGCTGTTTTGATAGCTCTTCGTACTGAGGCTTGAACTCGTATTTATTTTCCTGATTTTGTGTTGTTTGGGTCTGTGTTACCCATTTGCAAGATTTTCAGGTAACCAAGCTGGACAGAGTGGAGCGCCAGCTGGTCGATCCCTGTTTCCTTGAGTCCCAGTCTACTTATATTATGTATTGAACCGAGGGATGTCCCGTGTTTTTATGTATTGGGGATCTGTATTTGAATTGAGAAATGTCGTTACCTATTTTGTATGAGTTTGAGTCAACTTGTATTTTGAGTATTGATATTTTGAATGTATGTTTTGAGTTCAGGCCCATATTATTTCGAAAAATTTTTAAGCCTTGTTTTACACTTCCGTGATTATGTGCTTAATTGTGCTCTAATCCTGTGAGATTAGCACGGGACCTTGCATATACCCCAAAGATCAATCCGTTTGACAATGTCATACTGCTCGATGAATGTAGCAGCTAAATTACCCTTCATTCTGAATCAAGTTCTTGAAAGGAGTAACTAGAAGAAACACTCAATCACCAACCTGATACTCCAACGGCCTACGCCTTTTATTCCAAGAACTGGCTTGACGATCTTATGCAGCCTTCATTCTCTGCCAAATTAGCTGGTCTATCATGTGCTGCACAAACTCTAGTGAAGACAATTGTATCTCCCAAATTTCTTCGTAACAAATAGGTGATCTGATCTTCTTGCCATACAAATCCTCAAATGGTGCCATCCAGATGGTCACTTGGTAGCTATTATTGTATGAAAACTCTACCAAAGACAAGGAATCCTGCCAACCACCACTGAAATCCATCACTACAGTCCGTAGCGTATCCTCTAAAGTATGTATGGTCCGATCAGATTGGCCATCTGTCTGGGTGTGATACGTTGTACTCGTAGCCAATCTAGACAGAAAGCTGCCTGCAAGCTCTTCCAAAATTGGGAAGTAAACATAGGATCCCTCTCGGATACTATCGCCATCGGCACACCATGAAACCTAACTACCTGGTCGATGTACAGTCTCTCCATCTTCTTCATAGAACACGTCATGTCGTAGGGAATAAAGTTGGCTGACTTAGATAGTCTATCAACCACTACCCAAAAAACATCACATCGGCTCGAACGAAGAATATGGGTTACAAATGAATAGCAATGTGCTCCCAATTCCATTGGGACACCTTTAAATTCTGGAAAATAACACCAGGTCTCATCCTATCAGCCTTGACCGGTTGGAAGTTTAAGCATCGAGTCACGAATCCGGAAATATATCGCTCTTCATGCCATCACAGCAGTAGTAAGATCTCAAGGCATGGTACATCTTTTACTTACGCGGATGCATTTTATGGCGACTACAATGGGTCTCTTTCAAGATGCTCTCAATAAAATCGATCAATTTCGGAACCACTAGTCGCCATAGAAACCTCAAAAACCATCAGAACCAATGGTAAAATCATCTGACTGACCTGATTGGGCTTTCAACTTCAACTCATGAACGTACGGGTCAGCCTCTATGCTGCTCTAATGTCCACAATAATCTGTGGTTCATGAAACGAAAAAACTACAAGGAAATCATCACCAGGCTGAAAAAGCAAACCTGAAGTCCCCAAATGCTCATGAATATTCGAAATTGAAACGAACCAGACTCTAGAAATTTTTTTAAATAATTGGCGGAATAAATAAACTTAGAAAGTATGGCTCGTTCCCTATAAACATTTTCTAAACCATCACTTTAAAACATAAATCGAATATATATCTTAAATCGTTAAATCATCCATACTGGAAAAATCGGACTCCGTAAAAGTACTGAAAATAAACAAGTTGAAACCAACATTTGAAAACCGTATCATATCAAACTAAAACATCGGTGCGGTCATAGGGTATTGCAGCAGCGGGCGCTCAGAGGTCCTCACCGCCAGTCGGGACAAACTCTACAGGGTCATCACCTGCATAATTTAAACCTAGTGAGCCTAGAGGATCAGAATGTTCTATCTTTTAGAATAACAAGGTACATACCAATAAGGTTGCATGCAGGCACATACTTGTAATAAAATAACGTTAAAACATGGATGCATGGATGATCTTAAAACTTTGTTCGTATATTTCATAACATATCATACATATAACATACATAAGACATGACATAACATAACATAAAAACATGTGAGTCGTATCCATGAAGTGTGGACCATGTTCGATTGATCAATCTAAAACCAACGTAAGTGACGGTCGGTTTTACCCGACCTACATCATCATCATATACATTAACATAGGTTCACTGGGCTCGGACTCCTAGATCCGCTCATCATCAAGCATTATACATTAACAGAGGTTCACCGGGACCGGTATCCCGACTCTGCTCATCATCAGATTGCCACAAGTCACTTCAATCCCGCTATTTTTCTTTTAAAACATGCCTTTAACATTTCATAAAAAATATTGTGATGCGTGCATTTCATGAATTCATGAAATTTAAAAGCTTAGCCTGTCAATGTATATTTAATAATTTCCTTTAAAACATTTACATACTTAGAGTACTATATATTTAATTAAATATACATTCACGGGCTTCTACATTTTTTATTTCGGTCAAGGACTGGTTCAGGAGTCTGGCCCACTACTTCTAGACTTAACATTATAATTGACTTACCCATTACTTATAAGAATTCCTCTTTAAATTCGTACCACATTCCAAATTTTTACTTAATTATAAATCACATGACCAATTTTGACCTCAATTAAAAATCCAATTCTGACTTTAAAATCTTAAGGCCAATTTTGACTAGTTTCAAAATAAATTTTGACTTAGAATAATTTTGCCAGTTTTGACTTTAAAATAAATTGATCAATTTTGACCCAAATGACCAATTTTGACCAAATGACCAAATTTTGACTTAAAAATAAATCCATGGATAAATTTTAGACTCAATTAAAAATCCAAAGGCTCCCATTTTCACTAAAAACCTAAACTAAACATTAAGTACAATTAAATTAAAATTTTGACTCAATTTAAAACATTTGACCAATTTCTTTCAAATTGGACATTTGACTTATATTAAAATAACCGGTCCAAAATTAAAATAACTCGGATCAACTTTAAAATATTTTGACTCGACGCTTGAAGAACCAAACCCGGTCCAACCGAACCAACCGGTCCAGCCTAACCGACCGGTCCACACACACAACCCTAGCAATACACACACGCCTCCATGCATATCGCCTCCCGTGACCCGTCGCCACCTTTGGCATTCGGCCGCCCAGCTCCGACCGCCCTGGCCGGAGCCCTGCCAACTAGACCACCCCAGGTCTAGCCGGTCCCAACCTAACCAGCCCTGGTCCAAACCATGCGTCGCATGGTTCGAACGATGTCACACACTAGCGATGCACGTCACTCATCGCGTGTGGCCGCCCAAGCCGTCATGGTCAATCCAATGTCTAGCCTCAATATCTACCTTCATGGACCCCCTCTAGCCCTCCCTTGGACGACCAAGACCTACTCTCAAGCCCCCTGGAACAGCCTCGACCGAAGCCTCACGAGAATGGAACAAAAACATGTTAGAAAAATATGGCACATGCAAGGATTTCAATCATGAAGTATAGATCTAAACATGTTGCATATAATTCATGCATTAAATGTTAGAGTAGATGCCCAACTAGCCAACTTGTGGCGTGTGGGTTTTATAGACTCTTGTACAAACAGTCTTTATATATGATATTCGCATTCTTTTATATGGCATTCTTTACTTTCATTATGTGTGTAATGATTTACAATTGCGTTGAGTAAAGACCTAGAATGCACTAAAGCGTATGTTAGATGTGATAGTGGGTATGACGGCTGTCATGAAACACATCTATAGTCGCTGTGTATTCTGAACATGTTCCTAGTCGATTGGGCCGTAAAAATGAGGATAAGGCCGCCCGAGTTCGAGACTAGTATCTGCGATGCAAAGTACCATGTTTCATTGGTAGGGAACATTGTGATGTTCTGAGCATGCAGATAGATAGTGACCTGGAGATCTATCGAACTACCCTCGTTCGGACTTTCCAAGTGGTTACCATTTGTCGAGTGGATAAGTCCGAGGTCTTGGTTGTACTGATTAGTCCTCACGACTCGAAACGTCATTGAGACTCTACATGATAGGCTTCTCTAGCTTTGTTAGACTCAGGAGCTACGCATTCATTTATTTCTGCTGAGTTTGTTAAGCAATTGTCTATCCATACGGAGCAAGTAATGATAGGTTATTGTGTGTCGGTACCATCAGGGGAAAAGCTGGTATCGCACGAATTGTTTAGAAGTTTAGAACTTAAACTTCAAGGGCACAAGATTACTGCTGATTTATTTGTGTTTCCGATGCCAGAATTTGATTTGATTTTGGGAATAGATTGGCTAACTAAGTATGGGGTAGTAATTGACTTTAAACTACGAGCAGTAGCTGTCAACCCACCAGGAAAAGAGTCATTCCAGTTTTTGGCCAAACATATTAATATAGTCCCTTCAATTATATCATCGTTAGCAGCGACTGATATGTTGGATTAACCGGATCCGCCCACCGGCTAGGCAGCGGAAGAACAATATAATGAAAACCGGAGACGATCAATATTAAATCCTTAAAGCAGATTAATATATTTAAATGGTGAGCAAAGGAATCGATATTACATGCATGGCTTGAAAAAATAGAAATCTGCGAGTTACCAACGTAGAGGACATGAGATCGGGATCGGACCACCTTGGATCACCCAAAAGATGAAGAAAATCGATGGGGCTTCTTTGAGAGAGGGAGGGGACGGCCACGTGGGAGTGCAGGAGGCAAGGTTTGCAAACAAGTGTGTTATGAAATAATGGTAATGCCAAAAATGACACCTATGACTTTGTTGGAGTGCAATAATTGCCCCTGATTGGTAGAGTGATCGAACCGTGGCGCTTGAGTTGCTATACGGTTTAAAATATTGGAGTTGCACCGTAACCACCAGCTATAGCTTTTGGCCTAGTGGTAAGCGCTTGATCCTAACAGACTTAATTAAGGAATTAAAAAGGAATTTGACATGCTTGCCCCTCCACTTAATTGAAAATGATAAATAAAATTTAACTTGGCTATAAAAAGGTATAATTAAAGTCTCCTAAAATTTTGAACACCATAAAATCCAGTAAAACAGCTCGTATAGGCGAAAAACGGGTTCCCCTCAAAAATGACCATAAAAACCCAATTTTTCAGAAATTTGCTACTTAAAAAATAATAAATTTATTCTTAAAAATCCAAGAACTTAAAATTCTTAAATTATTTTCATCTTGGTCGTCCCTAGTCTCGTCCACGCGTTCGTAACTCACACATGCTGAAAACATGACAAGCACGCCATGCAACATAAAAATCATAATTAAATCACATAAAATGGCATGTAATCATCTAAAATTATTTTCCCCCTAGTCATGCACTCACTTCTATGCATTCTGGAATTTCTAGGCGTTACAACTCTCCCCCTTATAGGAATTTCGTCCCCTGAAATTGAGTATGTACCAAATAACCCCGGGTAGCACGTCCCCATATCGACCTCCGTCTCCCAGGTTGCTTCATCCTCCGTGTGATTCTGCCACCGGACCATGACCATCGGAATACTCCACGCTCTCAACCTGTGCTCTTCTCGAGATAAAATATGTACTGGTCGCTCCTCAAATGATAAGCCTGGCGCTAACTGGAGCGGCTCAAAATCCAAGATGTGTGACAGATTCGGAACATACTTCCGTAGCATCGAGATGAGGAAAACATTATGAACCGCTGACAAGTTGGGTGGTAACGCTACTCAATACACCAGAGTACCAACCCTCTCCAAAATATCTAATGGACCAATAAACCTCGGGCTGAGCTTGCCACTCCGGCAAAGGCGCATCACGCCCTTCATTTCTCGTCGTCTCTGATCGGCATAACTCTTCTGATGACTCTGGGCTGTCATCCTGAATCCTTGTCACAATATCTGTTGTCTGCTGCACTAACTCCGGCTCAGTCAGCACGCTCTCTCCATCCTCGTCCCAGTGCACGGGAGATCGACATATCCTCCCGTACAGAGCCTCATACGGAGACATCCCAATAGATGGCTGAAAGCTCTTGTTGTACGTGAACTCTAACAGAGGCAACCTCAAGTCCCACGTACCCTGGAAATCAATCACACAAGCTCTCAGCAAATCCTCCAGAATCTGGATGACTATCTCCGACTGACCATCCGTCTGCGGGTGAAACGCCGTGCTGAACGCTAATCTAGTCCCCAAAGCGGCATGTAAGGTCCTCCAAAACGCAGACGTAAATCTGTTGTCTCTGTCCGAAACTATGGAGACTGGTATGCCATTCAGTTTGACAACCTATCTGATGTAAAGCTCTGCGTATTGCATCAGGGTGAAAGTAGTCTTGGTGAGTCTGTCCACAATCACCCATATCGCAGTGTACCCTCTGGGAATCCTGGGAAATCCAACCACAAAATCCATCGTGATATGTTCCCACTTCTACTCGGGAATAGGGAGTGGCTAAAACAACCCTGTCGGTCGCTGATGCTCCACCTTGACCTGCTGACAGGTCAAGCACTCAGACACAAATCTCCCAATATCCTTATTCATCCCCGGACACCAGTACAATGTCTGCAAATCTCTGTACATCTTCGTACTCCTTGGGTGGATGGAGTACGTCGATGCATGAGCCTCAGATAAGATCTCGGCTCTCAACTGTCCAGTACTCGACACCCACATACGGCCTCTGAAATGGACTATCACATCCTCAACTGTGTACAAACCTCGTCCTCTGGCCTCATCTCGCTGTCTCCACTGCTGCAACTGCTCATCAGAGGCCTGCCCGTCTCTAATTCGCTCTCGAAGAGTCGGCTGAACTGTGAGCGCTGCTAAACTCGGTGCACAGCCTCCTGAATAAACTCTAGCCCAAACCTCTCTATCTCAGCCTGTAGTGGCCTCTCAACTAACAAACAAGCCACTACTGCAGTCTTTCGGCTCAAAGCGTCTTCCACCACATTAGCTTTACCCGGATGGTAGCTAATGTCACAGTAATAGTCTTTCACCAACTCTAGTCATCTGTGCTGCCTCATGTTCAGCTCCTTCTGGGTGAAGAATTACTTGAGGCTCTTGTGGTCGGTGAATATCTGAAACTTCTCGTCGTATAAGTAGTGCCTCCAAATTTTAATGCGAACACTACTGCTGCAAGATCCAGATCATACGTCGGATAGTTCTGTTCATAACTCTTCAGTTGTCTCGATGCATATGCAATGACCTTGCCTCACTGCATCATAACTGCACCCAAACCTCTCAGGGAAGCATCTGTGTACACTAAAAACTCCTCATGATCCACCGGCATGGCTAACACTGACGCTGAAGTAAGGGCCTCCTTCAGTTGATCAAAGCTCCTCTGACACTCGGGACTCCACACATAATTCGCATTTTTCTTGGTCAGGGATGTCAAGGGCACTGAAACCAAAGAGAAGCCCGTGATAAATTTGCGATAGTATCCTGCTAACCCCGAGAAACTACGAATCTCCGCTGCATTCCTCGGAATCCCCCAGTTCTGCACTGCCTCTACCTTCGATGGGTCGACTGAAATCTCATCTCTCGACACAATATTCCCTAAGAATGCAACCTGCTCCCTCCAAACTCGCACTTGCTGAACTTGGCATACAATCTGTGCTCCCTCAACGTCTGCAGAGTGGTCTGCAGGTGCTATCTGTGCTCCTCTAAGCTCCTCAAATTGACCAGGATGTAGTCGATGAAAACAATGATGAACTGGTCTAAATACTTTCTGAATACCCTGTTCATCATATCCATGAAAATTGCTGGGGCATTCATCAGGCCAAACGACATCACCAAGAACTCATAGTGGTCGTAACGTGTCCGAAAAGCAGTCTTGGACATGTCCTCCTCTCTAACTCTCAATTGATGATAGCCAAATCTCAAATCAATCTTCGAGAACACCGAAGCTCCCTCCAACTGATCGAATAAATCTTCTATCCTCGGTAGTGGGTACTTATTCTTCACTGTAACTCTGTTCAGCTCCCGGTAGTCAATATACAATCTCATGCTTCCATTCTTATTCTTCACAAACAACACTGGCGCTCCCCATGGAGAAAAGCTAGGGCGAATGAATCCCTTTTCGAGCAACTCCTGAATCTGCTCCATCAGCTCCTTCATCTCGATATGAGTCAACCAATACGGTGCCTTAGAGATAGGCACTAAACCTGGCATCAGCTCAATAGAAAACTCCACCTCTCGCTCTGGTGGAACTCACACTACATCATCAGGGAAGACATCTGCAAAATCCCTGACTACCTCCACATCAGATAGTGAGGGGCCTGTTGAACCTCCAGTAGCGGTGACACTGGCCAAGAACGCCTAAAATCCGATCTCAACAAGCTTCCTGGCATGCAGAAAAGATATAAATCTGGGCTTACACGGTCTCCTCGCTGCCTCAAATAAGAAGGCCTCCTGCCCTGGCGGCTTGACAGTCACTGTCCTCCGCTGAAAGTCAATCACTGCTCCAAACTCCGTCAACCAATCCATGCCTTGGATGAGGTCGAATCCTGACATCGGCAAAACGACAAAATCCGCTCTGACCGTATGATCCTGGAACATCATCATCAATCCAAACAGGACGCTGGTCATCGTCAACTCCTCTCTTGACGGAACTGTCACGGCGAGAGCTACTACCAAGCTCTCCGGAACCATACCCATCCTCTGTGTGAACGCACTCAAATTAAACGAGTGGGTCGCCCCTGAGTCTAGCAAAGCGAGCGTAGTGACACCTAGCACACGAATCTAACCTGAAACAGAAACGTCACACAGGTATGCGTTTACGGTCAAACTAAATCTCAAAAGCAGTTTAGATACCTAAGACATTTCTAAGTTCGCTAGTCCTATCCGTCAAAGTTCTCAAAACAAGTCGTAGAAGGTGTACAATTCTCACTTATATTAACTTAACAACTAAGGCAATGAACTTCCTAGCAGTGGTCTATCTAGCATGCAATTCTAAAACACCCAGATAGCAACATAATAAATCACGGGAATCTAAAGCGGAATAACTGTGAGGAATGTCGTGTTCAGATCTGCAGCCTCTGCCTACATCACGAAAACACGACCAGTGGACTGTGTCTTCTTAGGGCAATTAGTAGAGATATTCCCAGGCTCCTTGCAGTGATAACACCTGCCCGAACCTGCCATGCATTGTCCTAGATGACTCTTATGGCACGTCGAACACATCGGTGTCCCTCCAGGTCTAGGGGCAGTAGCCCCCTACTGCTGTGATCTCTGCTGACCCTGCGGCCTTTGCTGGCCCTGAGGTCTCTGCTGCTGCTTCCCCTGGGGATTCGGGCCCTTAGAAGGCCCCTGAAAAGGTCTCTTCGCTAGCTGCTGCGAATACTGGCCCCTGATGGGCTGCTGCATCTGGCGCTTCCTCTGAAAGTCGTCCCTCATATCCTTTCGGCCTCTCTCAGATAGGTATGCTCTGTTCACTGCTGCCATGTAAGTAGCCACGTCCACCATATTGACATCGTGGTGGATGTCTGGTCGCAGTCCGTCAGTAAACTGCCGTAGTTTCTCACTCTCCACCGTCGCAATCTAGGGCACAAAGTGACACCCTCTCTCAAACTATCTCACATACTCCACAACAGACTTGTCTCCCTGGTGGAGACTCATGAACTCTCGAATAATCTGGCTCTGGGCATCAGTAGTCAAATACTTTTCAAAGAACACCTTCTTGAATTCCTCCCAAGTCAGACTCTCCATATATAGACCAACCACCGTGCTCTCCCACCAAAGAGCTGCGTCTCCCTTCATCATGAAGATGCCACAATGAACCTTATCAACACTCTATCCACCTCTTGGTGCACCTCCAGCTGATTCACCTCCACGACCAGGTGAGAAACCTGGGTAACCTGAACAACACACAAATAACCAAACAACCAGCCCCAGAGGGACAGGGGTCAAACCCCATTACGGAGAGCAAATCAAAGATCTAATAGACAACAACAGATATAAATGAATGTGCTATGCATGAGAACAGCAGAATGCAAAGGCAATAGGATACAAACGAATCAGGAAGCCAAAAGGAGCTCGAAGAACCAGCTCAGCTGCTGTTCACAGATCAAATGAATGTGATGGAGTGGCCACATAGAGTGAGAGAGCGTGGTAGCTATCCACTCGTCTAAACACAATTTACCAGACGCATAAATCATTTCACTCAACCTGCTGTTTCCAAGCTCATGAGAGCATGGTAGCTATCCACTCGTCTCATAGCGGTTAACAACTAGATCAGCAGGGAGATGAGGAGCACGGTATTGCCGCTCGTCCTCAATAACAAACGTCCTGGTACACGCAGGTTAGCACAATAATACATGGCTAAAAAGATATGAGCTCAACAGGAAAGATGTGTGTATGCCAATGCAACAGCTTACAATAATCAGCACAGAGACTATCAGTAAGCACAATGATTGTGATGCCCCATTCCTCATGGGAGTCACGAGATCGAAGAAAAGGAAATAAAAGGGAAATATAAAGGGCTAAAAAGCAAATAGAACAAGCTGTATTACCTTGACTCAAAAAAAATTTCGAATTACAACCATTGGCGCCATAACAATGAACCAGCTGTCATTACAAATTTAAAGTACAAAATGCGAAATCGCGATATTACAACTACTGAACTCTATCTGAATTCATCCTTGTTGTAACAGATCTCAATACAGTTGTGAATAAGATCAAAGACAACAAAAGTAGCAAAATACAAAATGAACATCGCGGAAACGCAGGCCTATGATAAACACTAACACCTTGCTGCTGATTCAAACTCCACCTCCCGCCTGCTCCGGCGCCGTCTCACCTGCACCAAGAAAGCTAGTGAGCCTAGGGGCTTAGCAAGCAAACTGAAGGTAACAAGCACAATATTGATAATACATAATACACCATTTACTGCAACTTTTGTTCTGGAAATGAATTCAAATTCCAGCGTTATCATTTTCGTTAAACTTATGGCTTAGAAGATCTACTTAGGTCCCATTGCACTCGATCGAATGACTACTGATATCAGTTTCAATGTGGTGAAATCGCACCCAATATGAAGGGGCAACTGACCCTCTCGTCTGCTGCTCACCCTTCCCATATGAACCGTCTGTTATCTAAGCCATAAATTCATAAACTGAAACTTTCTTCTTTAAAACACATAATGAACGAACTGAAATATTAGCATCGGGGTTCACTCTATTTTAAAAACTCATACTCCCTTCGAAAATAGTTTTTATTGAGCATCCAGCAGAGACATGTAAAATCAGCAGTTGGATAAGTTCAGCTGTTGGCAAGAAAACCAGCTGATATGAACAGTAGATCAGTCGATGGGTATATATATAAATATCGATATGTTGGTGGTCAACAAAATTAATTTGGTCAACGGAGTAACAGTAACTCAACCAGCCGTTGATTCAAGAACAGCCAGTCGTTGGGTAAGGAAATCAGCAGGTGGAAAAGAAACTAGACTATGGATATGAATCAGCAGTGAAGTACTCGAGGGAAAAAGAAATCAGTCGCAAGCTACAGTAACCAGTCGCAAACAAACCAGTCGCAAGCAACAGTAACCAATTGCAAGCCAACCAGTCGCAAGCAACTCAGTCGCAAGCAAACCAGTCGTAAGCAACTCAGTTGCAAGCAAACCAGTCGCAAGCAACAGTAACCAGTTGCAAGCCAACCAGTCGCAAACAACTCAGTCGCAAGCAAACCAATCGCAATCAAACCAGTCGCAAGCAACAGTAACCAGTTGAAAGTCAACCAGTCGCAAGCTGCTGAAATTCAAATGAAGGAATGCGGCTGCTGAATTTGTTCAATAAGAATACACCTGCTGGTGTGGACAAAAGAAATGCACCTGCTGGTTTTACAATAACACTTGTAATATCGAAACAATGATCACACTACCAGCAGTCGCCTATTAAACCAGCCTTTCTACTGATTCCACTAGCAACTACCGATTACACAATCATCAAATCTCGATATTACAGCAAAAGAAAGAACATCATGATCTCTGCAAGTTGAAAATCTGGAAGGCTCAACGTTTTAAAACCAACATCGACTTCGTAAAATACATTTGAGTTCCAAACGAAACCACTGTGACCCCGAACGCTCAGCTCAACATTCAATATAATATCAACCAAAACATGAGCATAGGCTGATAAATAACAGAGCTTAAGCGAAATCATGAGATAAAGTGAGAACAACATGTAAGCTTTCATGGCGTAGCAAGAATCAAATTTACTTGCCTTGATAAGAAGGAAATCACAACATACAGCAGGCCACTAACAGAGAGTTTTCCCCAGCGCAGCAATGTGTTATCTATTTCTTTGATGCCAGAATGAACATTTTCTTGCAAATAATTGAACTTATAGTTCACAAGGACAGTGGCATGTGAGTCAGATTATTAACAGGGGAAAAACACTCATTTAGGCATGGCAAACCAGGCGTACTTCAGAAAATTTTACTTAAAATTCCCTGTCAATGTTTTGATTTGTAAATGTACTACACAAAAAATCTGAAATTTAACCATTCTCCCATCCAAAACCATTTTATTTGTAAAGTTTGAAAATTGTTTGGCCGCGCTCGGGTTACAAACTAACCACTGATTGGCCTCTGCCCTTATGAAATCTAAGAAAAAAGAAATCAGTCGCTCAACAAGTAGCAAAAACTGCATCTTGAAATTAGAAAAGGACTCTAAATAGAAAAAGATTAGAATTTGTGGTCCTATGGATTTTGGGGCACTACAACTCTACCCACCTTATAAAAATTTCGTCCTCGAATTACTTACCAAACAAATCTGGGTATCGACCAAGCATATCAGCTTCTGTCTCCCACGTAGCTTCTCGTTCTGTTTGATTTGTCCACTGTACTTTAACCATAGGAATGTTTCTATTCCTCAGCTTCCTAATTTCCCTAAGAAGAATCTTCTCAGGTCTCTCTTCATAGCTCAAAT
>KV000479.1:120285-139552 GCA_001598015.1 Dorcoceras hygrometricum | reverse complement strand
GATCGGAAGGAAAAGAAACTCCGAACGAAGACCATTCCATTAGTGAAGATTCAGTGGAATCGACATGGAGTTGAAGAAGCTACATGGGAAGTTGAAGATGACATGAGACAACGATTTCCATATCTGTTCCAGTGATGTGAGTTCATATTCAGTTTTTGATATTTGATTATTCTTATGTGTATACAGAATGCATATAGAGACCGCTTATGATTTCGAGGACGAACTCATGTTTTAGAGGTGGAGAAATGTAAGGCCCGTGATTATTTGATTTAATAATCCGAGATTATTTAAGTTTAATCTGAGAATAAATTTAAGAATATTCAGAGTTTTGAATTAAATTCTAATGTTCTTGAATTATTTTGGATTGAAATTGAGTTAAATTGAGGGTCGAGGACTGAACTGCAATTACGGAAGTTTCAGGGACTATGCAATTTGGCTTATATATATATCCAATTTTAACATCTTCACCACTATGTTTTAACGTGAGAGGGCAGTAGGTTCAGAGATTTCATATGCCATTTTGGTTATTTTATAAGTTTCTATTTTTCATCATCCGGCCGTCATAATTTAAAAGCGATCGTATATTTGCGATCCTAGCGGCGAAGGCTTTGATCTGATACAATTTTTATTATGTTCTACTATGATTTGATTTTTAGGTGCTTATAGAATCAGATTATGATGATATATATATGTTCTTGAGTGGACAACAATTTTATATCCAAGACGGATCGAGGAAAGTTCGGCGTTTGAATTACTTATGATTGTTTTATCTATCTTTGAAAAGGAAGCTTGCTAGTATTGCTGATTTCGAATTCTTTATGCTGTTGTAGTGATGATATGGTTGTGATATGGATTGTAGTTGATTGATATCTTGATATATTTTGTCAGGCCCCGTGCTACTAAACAGAGAATATAGCACAATTAAGTACATAATCACGGAAGCGTAAAATCGGGCTTAAAAATTTTTCAAAATAAAATGGGCCTGAACACAAAATATACATTCAAAATATCAATACTCAAAATACGAGTTAACTCAAACTCATACAAAGCAGGTAACAACAAATCTCAAATCAAATACAGATCCCCAATACATAAAAACACGGGGCATCCCCCG
Source organism: Dorcoceras hygrometricum (assembly GCA_001598015.1). Classification (NCBI taxonomy): domain Eukaryota; kingdom Viridiplantae; phylum Streptophyta; class Magnoliopsida; order Lamiales; family Gesneriaceae; genus Dorcoceras; species Dorcoceras hygrometricum. The sequence goes on along the minus strand of KV000479.1, from coordinate 138,438 downwards.
GATTAATACATAATAAAATAGAATGGGACTCAAGTGAACGGGGATCGACCAGCTGGCACTCCACTCGGTCCAGCTTGGTTACCTGAAGATCCTGGAAATGGGTAACACAGACCCAAACAACACAAAATCAAGAAATAAATACGAGGTCAAGCCTCAGTACGAAGAGCCATCTAAAACAGCAATCAAGCAACATGCTATAAATCAAGTCATGAAATGCATGTTGCTGCCAAAGGAATCAGTCATCAAGGCCAGTTAATCATTTGGCAAAAATCATCTCAAGTCAGCCTCTATACCACGCACAGACAAGTAGTCGGTGAAAAAAATCATCGGTCCGTGATATTCCGGCCCGTCAGCCATCACAACTCGGTGGTATTCCGATACGACAACTCCGTCGATCACCACTCCGATGATAGCATTGGACCATTCGGGCACGACTACTCAGTCAACCGGTGAAAACATGTCTTTCAATCAGGTCATCAATCGATCTAATGGCTCAATATGTATGCATGTATGACAAGAAATTGAAATATGATTTCTACATGCACAATCTACGCAAAACAGAACAAACAATCAATCAATTCATCATTTCAGTGTCACGTAATTCACATAACAGCCTCTCAACAGATTTCACAACTCGAAATATAGTCATGTTCAAGCTCACAGTCGTTTGGAGCTGCTCCAATTCGTACCTCAATCCTTAAAATCTACCTCACAGATCCGTGACAGGTCACGGCAACCACACGGCCAAAGCAACCAGATTTATCCTGGCTCACAAACACGGCAGAGACTTCCTGGAAGCTGAAATCTGTTACAAATCCTCGTAAATCAGCTTAATTCTATTTCAAATCTGAACTTATAATCATTATAGCCTACGGTCAGAACTCTTTTCTAGTTCTACAAGTCTACCGAAGCTTAAAACAACAAGAAACGCTTACCGAGAAACTTAAACTAGCAGGAGAACTACAGACTTCACGGCACGAAGACACAGTAACTTCGCACTTCTTCTCCAACGGCGATTCAGAGTCTCAAATGGGTAGCGATCGAAAGAGCTAAATAAGGGGAGTTCAGCGCCGCCAAAATCGTCCAAAACAAAGGCTGGAAACAATGGGAATTTAACGGAGAAATGTTCGAATGAACAGTGTCGATCGAGGGTTTCAACATAGAAGAGGATAAGAAATATCGGGTTGAAAAATATTATAAGTGTTGCTCAACACTTGCATTTAAATCCTATACTAAATCTCTATCGAACAAAACAAATCCCGACTAAAACAAATCCCTGCATTGTTATATAGCGCCAAACAGATTCCTCGAACAACGCTTAAAACCCATCAGATTTCATAGCGCTAGTGCTAACACTCGCACGCTAAACCAAACGACATCGTATAGGTGACATCTGAACGCTCCAACGTTAACATGTATCAGATCCCTCCGCTCGCACAATTCAAATCACGCTAAGCGCTCACTAGCCAAAACGATGACGCACCACTGAACGAAACGACGTCGCACCCAAGACATCTGAAACATGACTAACGCTCATCGCTGAATCAGATCTCTACACACGTACCTTCGCTAGCGTTCAACACCACTTAAACAGATCTCTCATCTGTACACGCTAATGCACCGAGTTCAGCGCCGCCAAAATCGTCCAAAACAAAGGCTGGAAACAATGGGAATCTAACGGAGAAATGTTCGAATGAACAGTGTCGATCGAGGGTTTCAACATAGAAGAGGATAAGAAATATCGGGTTGAAAAATATTATAAGTGTTGCTCAACACTTGCATTTAAATCCTATACTAAATCTCTATCGAACAAAACAAATCCCGACTAAAACAAATCCCTGCATTGTTATATAGCACCAAACAGATTCCTCGAACAACGCTTAAAACCCATCAGATTTCATAGCGCTAGTGCTAACACTCGCGCGCTAAACCAAACGACATCGTATAGGTGACATCTGAACGCTCCAACGTTAACATGTATCAGATCCCTCCGCTCGCACAATTCAAATAACGCTAAGCGCTCACTAGCCAAAACGATGACGCACCACTGAACGAAACGACGTCGCACCCAAGACATCTGAAACATGACTAACGCTCATCGCTAAATCAGATCTCTACACACGTACCTTCGCTAGCGTTCAACACCACTTAAACAGATCTCTCATCTGTACACGCTAATGCACCAACAGTAAACTCCGTAATTGACCAATATTACATCTGCTCATGTCACACGCTAGCTCTAACAGATCTCTCGCTACTCTCCAATAGCTTTGTCCCGCGTTGACGTCTGCTTACTCCGCCAACCAGATCCCATCTTCAAGCGAGACATCTGAAATCGCGAAACGACAGCGTATAGCTTCTAGCGCCAAACTCAACTATCAGATCTCTCTCTCCCTGGCAGATCTCTCACTCCACCAGACTCCACCAAAACGGCAGCGTTGCACTAAAATTTTACGACCACTCACGCAAACGCCCAGGGACTCAGATCTCACCCAAAACGACGGCGTTCACTTCTAAACGCTAGGGAATCAGATTTCATTCACAATTTCACCAATTCAACTCCATTTCTTAAACAGATTTCATCCGAAAAAAGCTTACAACTCGAAGCACAACATCTCAAGGAGAATTCCTAAAATCATCAACCAGACTTCACCAAAATCTAAAGTCTGAAATCTTAAATCTGAAAATTCAAAATTTTAAAATCTCGTGACTAATCCTATACAAATCCGATTTGTGAGACCTGAATTTGATGTAAGATTGATTTGGTTGAATTAATCGGTTTTTAAGCAATTCTTGAAGTTTTCGTATTTTTGGTATTTTGGGTAAAAGCTGGTTTTGTGGTGAGAGCTGGTCGATTTGGTGAAATCCAATCGTAGCGTGTTTTGGTAGTGCGAGATTCCTAAACGCCGTCATTTTAGTGAAATCTGGATGCGTAGTGTTAAGTTAAAGCTGGTAGCGTGTTTGTATCCAGCTGCTGCTTTATCTCATTTGTTGAGGGCAAAACGATAGCGTTTTGATTAGTTGGTGCGACGCCGTTTTGAGTGTTGCTTCTGGTACCAGCTGGTGGAATCTATTCGCGTATGCCTGCTGGTTTTCCAGCTGAGAGTAGATTTCAACGATGGTCAACTCTACTGTAGCTTGCGTCTGGATTTCCTGTAGCTTGCGGCTGGTATTGCGCGAGGGTTATCGACCGGATTTGATGACTTCAGCTATGCGACGCCGTTTTATTAAGTTGGAACGCAGCGTTTTGATGCAACGTCTGGTATCAGCTTTTGAGTGTTATACAATCCAGCTTTTGGATTGAAGAACTAGCCGATGGTTTTAGGAGACCAGCTGGTAGCAGATTTGATGAAGTAAGTGGTGCGACGTCGTTTTGTTAAGTCGCTGTGACCGTTTTGATTAGCGTTTCTTGAGAATTCAGTAGTTGGTTTCTTTGCATCTGCTGGTTGTATTTTTAGCGTGCATCGACTGGTTTTGTCGGTGGATGATTTTAACTAGCTTTTATGCGTGTATTTAAGGAAGACTTGGTCTTCGATTTCAAGCACCAGATCCCATACTTAGCGAAATATTATCTTATTTGTCGACCTCTATTCTTCGAACCCTAGTACTGTTCACCGTGAGCTTTTCCGATGAATTCCCGTCGTTTTCGACCGTTGTTTGGTACGTGCGAGGTAGCGTTGGACTCCTCTCGAGAATCTCTTCCTTTCTATACCATTATTGGAGGCTGTTGTTGTCTAGAGCGAGATCGCGGAGTTGCTGTCTTCAGCCGTGTGTTGTGTACGGATTTGAGCTTATAAGCCAGCGTGTTTCTGGCTTGGATGAATTGTAGTTGCTGGTGTATGGAATGGCCGTGCCTGATTGTTGTCCTGGTTGAGGACTGTGTATGCTATTGTGTTTTATTGCTGTGTTTCATATGTTTATATGCTTGTATTCCAGCATGTTGCATACACGCATGACATTCCATTTCAGCTGTCGCAGCATTTGCCTTGTATCGTTTTTATTGCTTTGTTCTTACCAGGATGCGAGGGCGAGCGGTGATTCCGCACTCTCATTTCCCCTATGCGCCGAGTGGCTAACTACCACAGTTCAATAGGTTGGGTTGTTGATGCATCTGGTAAGGGTGGGCGAGTAGGGGTGAGCGGGTAGCACCCACATGTCCTACACTCACCGTGGCCACATATTCTTGAACACACCCCGTGGCCACTGATTCGTTGCTGATCTTGTGGAGCTATGTTTGAGTTCCTTGGCTCCCTTGTTGGTTGAAGCCTTCAGCTTTTATCCGATGTCTCATGCATACCATCTGCATTTTATCTTATGCATTTCCTTTAGCTGTTTCAGTTGCTCTCCGTACTGGGGTTTGACCCCATGTCCCTCTGGGGCTTGGTTGTTTTCTTTGTTTGTGTTGTTTTCATGGAATCCAGGTTTTACAGCTGGTCGTGGTTTTAACCAGCTGGCGGTGCCCCAGGAGGTGGTTAGAGGATCCCAGTAGCGTATAGCATATTTATATGTATCGGTCCAGTTAGCCGGGGAGATGCCCTGTGCTTCGTTGGTGTAATTTGATTGTTGAGTCTGATACTTGTTTTATGCTATACTGTTATTGTGGTTGTGATTTTCGTAAACTGGGATTCTATTTTGAGTATCGTGTTATTTTAAATTATATTGTTTTAAACCGTCAGGCCAAACGCGAAAATTTTACCCGCTTTTTGATAGCTTCCGCATGTGTTTGTATGTTTTATCTCTGATTTGAGCACGAGGCCTGACATTTTTGGTATCAGAGCTTAAGCTGGGATAAGCTCGATTTCTTTGATAACACTTGAGTCTAGGTACAGTGTTGTGTGTTTCATGTGCTTGGCTATGTGACGATGTGCTGCATATTTTTGTGTTTTGTGCTATTTATGCTGTATTTGTTCGGTTTTGTATGATCCCGTTGAGTGTTTTCGTAGATGCCGCCTAGACGTCGTGGTAGAGGTAGGGTGCAGTTTGAGGATCAGCAGGACAGAATGAGGATAGGCGGAGTGCCCGTAGTCATACTCGTGTTAGCCACGAGGAGGAAGATGAGATTGCGGCACCTCCCGCGGAGAGGATGGATGTCGTGATAGCGCGGTTTCAGAGGATGAACCCTACAGTATTTAATGGTGATGAGTCCAGTGAGGATGCGGACTCGTGGCTCCGAAACATTATTGGTATTTTCGATCGGGTGCAGTATGATGATGATCTTCGGCTGAGTTTAGCGACCCTCTTGCTTAGGAAGGCTGCAGAGCGCTGGTTACGAGGCGCTTCGAGTACCTTGTTAGAGACCGGTGTTGGGATCTCTTGGGATAGTTTTTGCGAGACCTTCCGGAAGGAGTATGTGCCCGAGTCTTATGTGAACGCCCGGGAGCGGGAGTTCGACCATGTGGAGCAGGGTTCCATGACTGTTCGGGAGTATGCTAGGAAGTTTTCTTCTCTGTTGGCGTACGTTTCCCATGTTTCTGGCCGGGAGAGGGCCAAGCGGACTAGATTTCTTGAGGGCTTGAACGAAGAGTTGTATCAGATGGTGTTGACCAGCAAACCCAAGAGCTATGCTGAAGCATTTGATACTGCTATTGATATCGAGGAGGGTTTGCAGAGTCGTCGTGCTCGTAGGCAGCAGGCGGTGCAGGTTAGTCGTTTTGCTATTCAGGGAGCGCAGTCTTCACAGTCCTCCCAGTCAGCCCATCAGCCCCAGCCCCAGCAGCAGCATCAGCAGCAGGTGGCTCAGCAGTCTGGCCGTCAGAGGTTTCGACCCCGCGGTCAGCAGTTCAAGAAGAAGTCGGGTTCTGGCTCTTTTGTTTTGGGCAGCTCGAGTAGCAGTGGTTCTCGGGCTGAGTTTTGTGGCTTTTGCGGTTGAAAGCATCCGTCTACGCAGTGTGTTGGTGTGCAGGGCTCCTGCAACCTTTGTGTTCAGTACGGGCATTTTGCTAGAGTGTGTCTGTCAGCTGTATCACAGTAGCCCGCGGCTCAGCTCAGGGTCGATGAGGTCACTCTAGGGGTCGTTCCCCGTCAGTTTCAGCAGCCTCGATTGGGTGAGACTTAGTTTAGGCCATTTCAGCAGCCTGGTCCATTGCGGTTCGGACAATCGTCTCAGCAGCATAATGCTTTTCCCCAGCAAGCCCAAGTGAATGCCATTACTAGGGAGCAGGCGGACGGCACGCCGAGCGGGGTGATTGCAGGTACTTGTCTTGTTTTCGATTATCCTGCGCATGTTTTTTTTGATACTGGTGCATCACATTCATTTATTGTTGATGCTTTTGTGATTGATCATGGTATGTGTACCACTGTGTTGCGCGATGTTGTTTCTGTTGCAACTCCCGCTGGCGCGAGCCTACTCTCCCAAGAAGTTTTATTGGACGACATTCTTAGGTTCGGCGAGAACGTTCTAGTAGCGAATCTGATTAGGTTAACTTTGTGGGATTTCGACTGTATCGTAGGAATGGACGTTCTGTCTAATTATAGGGACTCTGTGGATTGCTTCCATGGGATCGTGTGTTTTAGGCCTCAGTTTGGCGAGAAGTGGAACTTCTATGTGAGGCGGGAGATTGACTTCAGCATAGAGCTGGTGCCTGGCACAGCTCCGATTTCGCATGCCCCTTATCGTCTGGCGCCTGTGGAGTTGAGAGAACTCAAGGTGAAGTTAGATGATTGTTTGAGAAAGGTTTTATCCGACCTAGTATGTCACCGTGGGGAGCGCCCATTTTGTTGTGAAGAAGAAGGATGGCTCAATGCGGATGTGCATTGATTTTCGCCAATTGAACAAAGCCACTGTGAAGAACAAGTACCCGTTGCCAAGAATCGATGATCTGTTTGATCAGTTTCAAGGTTCTGCGGTGTATTCAAAGATTGATCTTCGTTCAGGGTACCATCAGCTGAGAGTGAGAGAACAAGATGTCGCGAAGACTGCTTTTTGTATGAGGTACGGGCATTTTGAGTTTCTGGTTATGCCGTTTGGATTGACTAATGCCCCTGAAGTCTTTATGGATTTGATGAACCGAGTTTTCCGCGAGTTTATTGATCAGTTTGTGATCGTGTTCATCGATGACATCTTAGTCTATTCGAAGACTCCTTTGGAGCACAAGGAGCATTTGCTTATTGTCCTTCAGACGCTGAGAGACCAGCATTTGTATGCAAAGTTTTCCAAGTGTGAGTTCTGGTTGGATCGCGTCGTATTTTTGGGACATGTGATTTCAGCCGAGGGGATTTCTGTAGATCCTAGCAAGGTTGATGCCGTTCTGAACTGGGAGCATCCCATAAATGTTTGCGAGATTCGTAGTTTCTTGGGTCTGGCTGGCTATTATCGTCGCTTCATTGAGGGATTCTCTAGTATAGCAAAGCCGATGACTCAATTGACTCAGAAGGACAAGCGTTTTGTTTGGACTGAGTAGTGGGAGAATGCTTTTCAACTGCTTAAAGATAAATTGACTACTACGCCTGTGTTGGCTCTGCCGTCCGGAACAGGTGGATTCGTTGTTTGCTCTGACGCTTCACTTAATGGATTGGGTTGTGTTTTGATGCAGAATGGTCGAGTCATTGCGTATGCCTTGCGGCAGTTGAAACCGCACAAGACTCGTTATCCAGTCCATGATTTGGAGTTAGCAGTGGTGGCCTTTGAGTTGAAGATCTGGCGTCACTACCTGTATGGCGAGCAGTTTGTGGTGTACTCCGACCACAAGAGTTTGCAGTATCTGTTTCCGCAGCCTGACCTAAACATGAGACAATGTCGGTGGATGGAGCTGCTAAAGGAATTTGACTGTGAGATCAAGTACCAGCTTGGGAAGTCGAACGTAGTGGCCGATGCTTTAAGCAGGAAAGCTAGTGATATGCTTGCGTCGTTGTACATCTCTAAGGATCAGGAGCATCTTAACACTACGGGTTGGCGATTCTACCCGGCTGAGGATTGCGTTGTGGTTTCCTCTTTCCAAGTGGAGCCGCAGATTGTTTCTACCATTCGAGCAGCTCAGAGGACTGATCCGTCTATCCACGAGTTGAAGTTAAAGGTCAGGGCTGGCGAACTTAAAGATTATTCTGTTTCTTCCGATGGTTGTTTGCGTTTTCGGGGCAGGTTGGTTGTGCCCAATTTGATTTATTTGAAGGAGTAGATCCTTCGGGAAGTGCATTGCAGCAGACATAGTGTTCATCCTGGTGCACGGAAGATGTACCATGCTTTCTAAGGATCAGGAGCATCTTAACACTACGGGTTGGCGATTCTACCCGGCTGAGGATTGCGTTGTGGTTTCCTCTTTCCAAGTGGAGCCGCAGATTGTTTCTACCATTCGAGCAGCTCAGAGGACTGATCCGTCTATCCACGAGTTGAAGTTAAAGGTCAGGGCTGGCGAACTTAAGATTATTCTGTTTCTTCCGATGGTTGTTTGCGTTTTCGGGGCAGGTTGGTTGTGCCCAATTTGATTTATTTGAAGGAGTAGATCCTTCGGGAAGTGCATTGCAGCAGACATAGTGTTCATCCTGGTGCACGGAAGATGTACCATGCTTTGAAGCCGCACTTTTGGTGGGCTGGCCTAAAGAGCGACGTTGCTGGTTTTGTTGCTCGTTGTTTGAATTGCCAGATGGTTAAGGCCGAAAGGATGAGACCCGGTGGTCTGTTACAGAGTTTGGAAGTGCCCCAATGGAATTGGGAGCACATAGATATGGATTTCGTGACGCATCTGCCTCGTTCCAACAGAGGATGCGATGCTATTTGGGTGGTTATAGACCGACTGTCGAAATCTGCACATTTTATTCCTTATGGAATGACATTCTCGTTGAAGAAGATGGCGAAGCTGTACGTTGAATTTGTTGTTAGATTGCACGGTGTGCCTGGTTCAATCGTTTTTTACCGAGATCCGAGATTTACTTCCAGGTTTTGGAAGAGTTTGCAAACAGCTTTGGGTACCAGATTGGCGATGAGCACCGCGTATCACCCCCAGACAGATGGCCAATCTGAGAGAACTATCCAGACTTTAGAGGATATGTTACGAGATGTTGTGTTGGATTTCGGAGGTAGCTGGCAAGACGCGTTGTCTTTAGTGGAGTTTTCCTACAATAATAGCTACCAAGTGACGATTGGCATGACGCCTTTTGAGGCTTTGTACGGCAGGAAGTGCAGATCGCCAGTGTGTTGGGAAGAAGTGGGGGAGAAACAATTATCTGCCCCAGATTTTGTGCAACAAATGAAAGATCATGTGGATCTTATTAGACAGCGGATGAAAGCTGCCCAGGATCGCCAAGCCAGTTATGCGAATAAGAGACGTCGACCTCTTGAGTTTCAGGTTGGTGATCGTGTATTCCTTAAAGTTTCTCCGTTTCGCAGTGTCATGCGCTTTGGACGCAAGGGAAAGTTAGCCCCTCGTTACGTCAGACCGTATGAGATTGTTGAGAGGATTGGCCCTTTAGCGTATCGGCTCTTGTTGCCGCCTGAGTTGTCTTCTCTACATGACGTCTTTCATGTTTCCTTGTTGAGGAAGTATGAGCCAGATCCATCTCAAGTGCTTAGAACTGACGAGGTGGAGTTAGATCAGTCGTTGAGCTATCAAGAATATCCGTTGCAGATCCTAGGCAGAAAAGAGAAACAGTTGAGGAATAAAACCATTCCGTCGGTGATGGTGCAGTGGAGCAAACATGGTAGGGAAGAAGCTACTTGGGAACTGGAAGAGAAGATGCAGCGCGAGTGGCCGCATCTGTTTGAGTAGCTGTTGAGCTAGATTTTCAGTAGTTTGTAGGTTTTGGTTGTATTTCTTACCTAGTTGTTGTTAATTGTTTGCTCAGTTATTTTGAATTCTTGGCTTGTGTTAAGCGAAGTTCTGTTTTGGCTTGATGTTGTTGAGTTGTATTTCCAGATCGTTGTTCGATTTCGAGGACAAAATCCTTTTTAGTGGGGGAGAAATGTGAGACCTGAATTTGATGTAAGATTTATTTGGTTGAATTAATCGGTTTTTAAGCAATTCTGGAAGTTTTCGTATTTTTGGTATTTTGGGTAAAAGCTGGTTTTGTGGTGAGAGCTGGTCGATTTGGTGAAATCCAGTCGTAGCGTGTTTTGGTAGCGCGAGATTCCTAAACGCCGTCGTTTTAGTGAAATCTGGATGCGTAGTGTTAAGTGAAAGCTGGTAACGTGTTTGTATCCAGCTGTTGCTTTATCTCATTTTTTGAGGGCAAAACGGTAGCGTTTTGATTAGTTGGTGCGACGCCGTTTTGAGTGTTGCGTCTGGTACCAGCTGGTGGAATCTGTTCGCGTGTGCCTGCTGGTTGTCCAGCTGAGAGTAGATGTCAACGATGGTCAACTCTACTGTAGCTTGCGTCTGGATTTCCTGTAGCTTGCGGCTGGTATTGCGCGAGGGTTATCGACCGGATTTGATGACGTCAGCTATGCGACGCCATTTTATTAGTTGGAATGCAGCGTTTTGATGCAACGTCTGGTATCGGCTTTTGAGTGTTATACAATCCAGCTTTTGGATTGGAGAACCAGCCGATGGTTTTAGGAGACCAGCTGGTAGCAGATTTGATGACGTAAGTGGTACGACGTCGTTTTGTTAAGTCGCTGCGACACCGTTTTGATTAGCGTTGCTTGAGATTTCAGCAGTTGGTTTCTTTGCATCTGCTGGTTGTATTTTTAGCGTGCGTCGACTGGTTTTGTCGGTGGATGATTTTAACCAGCTTTTATGCGTGCATTTAAGGAAGACTTGGTCTTTGATTTCAAGCACCAGATCCCATACTTAGCGAAATATTATCTTATTTGTCGACCTCTGTTCTTCGAACCCTAGTACTGTTCACCGTGAGCTTTTCCGGTGAATTCCCGTCATTTCCGACCGTTGTTTGGTACGTGCGAGGTAGCGTTGGACTCCTCTCGAGAAGCTCTTCCTTTCTATACCATTATTGGAGGCTGTTGTTGGCTAGAGCGAGATCGCTAAGTTGCTATCTCCGGCCCTGTGTTGTGTCGTTGAGGTTTTAATCAGATTTCTCGGGATTCCTTTGTGGTAATTGTTGAGCATAATTGAGGTACGGATTTGAGCTTATAAACCAGCGTGTTTCTGGCTTGGATGAATTGTAGTTGCTGGTGTATGGAATGGCCGTGCCTGATTGTTGTCCTGGTTGAGGACTGTGTATGCTATTTTGTTTTATTGCTGTGTTTCATATGTTTATATGCTTGTATTCCAGCATGTTGCATACACGCATGAAATTCCATTTCAGCTGTCGCAGCCTTTGCCTTGTATCGTTGTTATTGTTTGTAGCACCCACATGTCCTACACTCACCGTGGCCACATATTCTATTGCAGATTTCTATTGAGCTATGCATTGGGTTTCTTTGGCTCCCTTTCCTTGGTGGTAGCCTTCGGCTGTTGTTCCATATTCTCATGCATACCATATGCATTTTATTCATGCTGTTTACTGCTGTTTATAGTTGCTCTCCGTACTGGGGTTTCACCCCATGTCCCTCTGGGGCTTGGTTTGTTTTCCTTGCCTGTTGTGTTGTCCAGGTTACTCAGCTGGTCGTGGAGCTAGCTCAGCTGGAGGTGCCCCAGGAGGTGGTTAGAGTATCCCAGTAGCGTATAGCATATTTATATGTATCGGTCCAGTTAGCCGGGGAGATGCCCTGTGCTTCGTTGGTGTATTTGATTGTTGGAGTCTGATACTTGTTTTATGCTATACTGTTGGTTGTGATTTTCGTAAACTGGGATTCTATTTTGAGTATCGTGTTATTTTAAATTATATTGTTTTAAACCGTCAGGCCAAACGCGAAAATTTTACCCGCTTTTTGATAGCTTCCGCATGTGTTTGTCTGTTTTATGTCTGATTTGAGCACGAGGCCTGACACGATTAATCACTATTTCAAATTCTCAATCCTCACATTCTCCCCACCTTAAGAGATTTCGTCCTCGAAATCAAAGGCAAACACAGGGAATAAAATCAATCAAACATTCAAATCAAACACAAACATCTAAACAAGCTCGAATCAAAGTTTATAAATTACTTGGAATTTACACTATCAGTGCTCAAACAGATGAGGCCAATCTTGTCTCATCTTCTCCTCAACCTCCCAGTTAGCTTCTTCTCGGCCAAGCTTACTCCACTGGACCATCACCAACAGAATTATCTTGTTCCTCAGATGCTTCTCCTTCCTATCCAGAATCTGCACTGGATATTCTACATAGCTCAAGGCAGAATCCAGCTCAACTTCGTCGGTTCTCAACACATGGAACGGATCTGGCTCATATTTCCTCAACATTGACACATGAAAAACGTCATGTATCACTGCTAACTCATCAGGCAGCTGAAATCTATAAGCCAAATGTCCAATCCGCTCAACAATCTCGAAGGGACCAACGAATCTAGGAGCTAATTTACCTTTAAATCTGAATCGCATAACGCTCTTGAAAGGAGAAACTTTGAGAAATACTCGATCTCCAACCTCAAACTCTAACGGTCGACGTCTTTCGGTTAGCATAGATGGTAAATCTATCTTGTGCAGCCTTCATTCTACTTCTAATCAAATCAATCTGATCTGTCATATGCTGCACAAATTCAGGGGTAGAAAGTTGTTTCTCACCAACTTCTTCCCAACAGATCGGAGATCTGCACTTTCGACCGTACAACGCCTCAAAAGGAGCCATCCCGATAGTCACCAGGTAGCTGTTGTTATACGAAAATTCAACCAAGGACAAAGAATCCTACCAGCCACCACTGAAATCCATCACAACTGCACGCAGCATATCCTCTAAAGTCTGAATGGTCCGCTCAGACTGACCATCTGTCTGTGGGTGATAGGCTATACTCATAGCCAATCTCGAACCCATCGCTGCTTGCAGACTCTTCCAAAAACGAGAAGTGAACTTTGGATCTCTGTCAGACACTATCGAAACAGGAACTCCATGTAATCTAACCACATGGTCGATGTACAGTTTTGCCCTTTTCTTCATCGAAAACCTCAAATCATAGGGAATAAAATTGGCTGACTTCGAGAGTCGATCATGTGCTCCCAATTCCATTGGGGCACCTCCAAACTCTGTAGCAATCCACCAGGTTTCATTATCTCAGCCTTGACCTGCTGGCAATTCAGACACCTAGCCACAAAACCAGAGATGTCGCTCTTCATGCCTTCCCACTAGTTGTGAGATTTCAAGGCATGGTACATCTTTCTCTCGCCCGGATGCACACTATACCGGCTACAATGCGCTTCATTCAGAATGGTCTCCTTCAACTCGATCAAGTTTGGAACCACCAATCTTCCTCGAAATCTCAGACACCCATCGGAAATAACAGAGAAATCATCAGACTGACCAGTTTGGGCTTTAATCTTCAACTCGTGAATATATGGATCAGTCCTCTGCGCCTCCCTGATGTCACTCACAATCTGCGGTTCTACCTGAATCGAAGAAACCATGAAGTACTGATCATCCGGATGGAATCACCTACCAGAAGTACTCAACTGTTCATAGACTTTCGAAACACTCAAAAACGAAAGCATCGCAGGCTGGGTCTTTATACTCAAAGCATTTGCTACTGAGTTCATCCGCCAGGCTGATATTGAATCTCATAGTTAAAGTCTTTGAGCAATTCCATCCATCGTCGTTGCATCATATTCAGATCAGACTGCGTGAAGATATATTTCAGGCTCTTGTGGTCGGTGTACACCACAAATTCTTCACCATACAGATAATGTCGCCAAATCTTCAAGGCAAACACTATCGCAGCCAACTCCAAATCATGATCAGGGTACCTCATCTCGTGAGGCTTCAACTGTCGAGATGCATAAGCAATCACGTACCCGTTATGCATCAGAACACATCCCAAACCATTGAGAGAAGCATTGGAGCACACAACAAATCCTTCCAAATCATGATCAGGGTACCTCATCTCGTGAGGCTTCAACTGTCGAGATGCATAAGCAATCACGTACCCGTTATGCATCAGAACACATCCCAAACCATTGAGAGAAGCATTGGAGCACACAACAAATCCTCCGGATCCAGACGGTAGAGCCAAAACAGGAGCAATAGTCAACTTCTCCTTCAACGTATGAAAACTGTACTCGCATTCGTCAGTCCAAACAAACTTCCGATCCTTCTGAGTCAATTGAGTCATCGGCCTGGCTATAGAAGAGAACTTCTCGATAAATCGCCTGTAATAGCCAGCCAATCCCAAGAAGCTGCGGATCTCGGAAACGTTCCTAGGTCTCTCCAAATTAAGAACTGCTTCGACCTTACTTTGATCCACCGAAATCCCTTGCGCTGAAATCACATGACCCAAAAAGATAATTATGTCAAGCCAAAATTCGCACTTGCTGAACTTGGCGTACTATTGCGAGTCTCTCAATCTCTGCAATACCAATCTGAGGTGCTCCTTATGCTCTCTCATGCTACACTAGGATGTCATCTATGAAGAAGATCATGAACCGATCGATGTACTCATTGAATACGCGATTCATCAAATCCATGAAAACAGCCGGGGCATTCGTCAACCCAAACGGCATGACCAGAAACTCATAATGCCCATATCGAGTCCGAAAAACTGTCTTCGCCATGTCAGCGTCTCTAATCCGCAACTAGTGATTGCCAGAGCGCAAATCAATCTTCGAGTATACGATCAATCCTTGCAACTGAGTGAACAAGTCATCAATCCTCGGCAACGGATACTTGTTCTTCACCGTCGCCTTATTCAACTGTCGGAAATCCATGCACATCTTTCTTCTTCACAAAAAGAATAGGAGCTCCCCAAGGCGACATACTCGGTCTGATGAAGCCTTTCTCCAAGAGATCTCTCAACTGATCGGGACGGTATCGGGCACCAACTCGATGCTGAAGTCGATCTCACGTCTTGGAGGGAATACGGGAATCTCATCTAGGAACACATCGGGAAACTCTCGAACGATCGGAATGTCGCTCAACTCCAATCACAGCTCTTGGGAAATATCAAGTGCATAAATCATGAATCCAGTATTATCCAGCGATAGCAGGCTAAACATCTCCATGGCGGACACCAGTGGAATCTTCGAGCGCAAATCAGCATCGTAGAACTCCCACTTCTCACCCGAATCAGGGCGAAATCACACCACACCATGAAAGCAGTCAACAGTAGCCTTATAGCTATACAATACATCCTTTCTCAAGATGCAATCAAAATCTCAGATTTCCAAAACAATCAGATTGGACACCAAAACATGCTCATCAAATCGAAGCACACAATCCAACACCACTTCACGGGACCACAGACTCACACCAGCAGGGGTAGACATGGAAACAACATCACACAATGGGGAAGAACTCAACCCATGCTCACAAACAAACAACTCCGAAATAAAAGAGTGTGATGCACCAGTGTCAAATAGAACTCTCGCAGGATAATCGAAAATATAGCATGCACCTGCGATCACTATGGCAGGCGTCTCCTCAGCCTGCTCTCTAGTAAAAGCGTTCGCTTGGGCCTGTTGTGGAATCTGGAACTGAGGTCTCGAAGGTGATCCCAACCTAGAAGGCTCATGGGTTTGGAATCCAGATCTCAGGGTAGGGGCAGGAAACTGCGGTCTCTGAGAAGAACCACCAGCTGATCCCTGCTGTGAAGGAACTGAAGTCTGTCCCCTCAACAATGGACATACTCTCCGAAAATGTCCAGGCTGTCCACAGTTACCTCAAGTACCTTGCACTCCACGACACTGCGAAGTCAAATTCCTTCCTCCGCACTGTCCACAAGACATGCCGCTGGTACCACTGCCAGAACCAGAACTCACAGAACCAGAGGAACTCGAATTCTTCTTCTTCTTGAACTGTTTCCCTCGAGGTCGAAACCATTGGCGATTCGTCTGCTGCTGCGACCCTTTAGGAGAATAAAAATATTGCGACGCATACTGAACAGGCTGATAGCTACGTCAGTAGTCAGGCGAGTTTGATCATTCTCCTCCAGCAAACTCTCCTCAATATCCACCGCTCGGATCACTGCATCGATATAGGTCGCAGGTGAACCAGACAAAACCATCCGGTACAGATCAGGCCTCAAGCCTTTCAGAAATTTGTTCCTCTTCGTCCTCTCCTGTTTGGCTAAGTGTGGCACATAGATCAAAAGAGAAGAAAACTGTCGGGCATACTCAGCCACTCGCATGTTACCCTTCTTCAGGTTGTCAAAATCTCGCTCGCGACTGTTATAGAAGGACTCCGGGGTATAGTCCTGTCGAAACGCCTCACAGAAGCTCTCCCAAGTGATCACAGCCCCACTATCACGAAGGATACGAGAAGTACCTCTCCACCAGCGTTGTGCATTGTCTCTCAGCTGCAACACCGCCAGCTTCAGTATCTTCTCGGGAGCGTATTCCAGAGTATTGAACAACTCCTCCATCTGAACTAACCAAGATTCAGCCATCGCACCACCCTCAGCTGCAGAAAACATCAGAGGGTTCGTCCGTTGAAATATACCTAAGACCAACTCCATCTCTCCTATCTGTCTCGTAACGTTCTCAAACATATGACCATCATCATCGCTACCTTCCCTAGAATACTTGTAACGACCGGACTTTTATTAAAAGAAATCAAGAAATTTGGGGTTCAAATTGAAAGACCAAAAATTTTCGATCTTATCAAACATAAAAGTCGTTACTAAAATTTTGGACTAAATTGCGAATAAACACAATTCATATCTATTGAAGGAACTCAGACGTGAAAAATAAAAAGACGCGGAACTATTACACATCTGAATCATAATAACGTACGTGGAAATAATAGATGTCTGATAGAAATATGATGATTCAAAAGAAACTGTATACATAGTTAAATATAGAGTCTGTACAGAATTTCTACAAAACAACGAAACTAGAAATCTGATACTACAAAACTACTACTAGAGTTTCTGTACAACAAAACAAGGTCTGAAAGAAACAATGAAATCTGATGTCCACAATAAACACATCCTTCCTTTTTGATCATCTCCCTCCAGCTCCTTACTGCTCATTACCTGCACTCAATGAAAACTAGCGAGCCAAAGGCTCAGCAGGTAAAATCTGGAATAACGAAATCATGCAATAGAACTGAAATCTTAAATTCTAAATACATAACTGAGGTCTGAATACACTTTAGAATGAACAAGCGCAATAACATATCTAAGAAATCTGATAGAAACTGAAAGCATAAACATAACCAATTCTGAAATCATTTTCTTTAAACATTTCTAGAGCTGTGATTAAAATCACACTTGCGCTCTTCTTTCATTTTCTAAAATTATGACAACACTTTAAACATTTGGTCCAATTCGTTTGATCAAACTCCTGATATCAGTCTCTTAGCACTATGGCTCATGGTGAAGGGATATACAGATCCGTCGACCTATACACCTGATCCTTCCTCTGTTGAAAGGGCACACGGTTCGTCAGCCGCGCACTCACCCTTCCTCTGGGACACTCTTTGTTGTCATAACTTAAAATATTTTCTAGAACATCGTTCTGCTCTTTCTTTTCTTTCATAAATTCTGTTTTCTTTCTCTCTTGTACGAATTACTGGTTTTTCATTTGTCTAATGATGTTCTGGAACTTCAAGGGATTTCTCTGTAAAACTTGCGAAAATGAAAACTGAATAAAAGCTCTCAAATCTAATCAATGGAATCAAATAATTCTTTCGAATTGAAGCGGAAATGAATAAGGAATCAAATTCTGGAATTTCGTTATCTGTTGAAAAAATGAACAGTAACTATCTGTTGAAGAAATGAACAGTAACTATCTGTTGAAGAAATGAACAGTAATTATTGTTGAAGAAATGAACAGTAGGTAACTGTCAACAGATTCTCTGGGAAGACACGAACAAAACTGTCAACAGATATCGCTCGGGGAAAACAACGGTTGCTGTCAACAGATATGTCTCTGGGTAATGAAATAACAGTGGTACATGAACTAATGAAACTGCTGACAACAGCTGATGATTAACAAAACAACAGCTGGTGAAGAAACTGATGACTAAATAATACAACAGCTGGTTATGAACTAAACAACAGCTGAACACATACGAAGGCAACAGCTGAATCATAAACAAATGCAACAGCTGACAACGAAATAATGCAACAGCTGAAAACCAACAGATGATGAAAACAACACAACAGCTGACGATAGTCGAACACAAAGCAACAGCTGAACATGAAATAGTGCGACTGCTGATCGCAACTACTGAACGCAAA
>KV000479.1:78081-106746 GCA_001598015.1 Dorcoceras hygrometricum | reverse complement strand
AAAATTTTTGCGAAATGCCTGAATAAGCAATCATGGATCTAGCAGCTTCTTTTAAAGTACGATTTCTCCTCTCAGCTAGGTCATTTTGCTGAGGAGTTCTAGCTGCTGAAAGCTCATGCTTTCTTCCAATGTCATCCAGATAAGAAGATAATTTTTGATTTAAAAACTCTGTTCCTCGATCACTTCTTATCCGGTTGACTGTACAAGATTTGTCATTTTGTAAACGTTTCAAAAGCCTAATCAACTGGTCAGCGGTATCGGATTTTGCTTTTAAAAACACCACCCAGGTATATTTGGAAAAATCATCAATGACAACTAGGGTGTAGTTCATTCCCCCTAAGGTGGTTATAGAAACAGGACCAAAAAGATCCATATGCAAAAGCTCTAAGCTTCGGGAAGAACGTTTACCGCCTTTAGTTTTGAAAGTAGATTTGATTTTTTTTCCCAGTTGACAAGCAGCACAAATCTTGTCCTTTGAAAAAGTTATTTTTGGCAGGCCAGAAACCATATCATGCGTGCTCAATTTAGCAATAGTTTTGAAGTGCAAATGATTCATTCGCTGGTGCCACAACCAGCTCTTGGAAGATTCAGCTGCAAGACACAAGTGTTCAGACTTCTCTTGTTCTAACCAGTTGATAACGTAAGTGTTCCCAGAACTCTTACCCACCAACACAGTTAGACCAGTTGAGTCCTGAACTGTGCATGTGTGTTGTTGAAAATTAACAAGAAAACCTTTGTCACAAAGTTGACTGATACTAATCAAATTGTAACGCAAGTTATCAACAACAAGTACATCAGCAATTGAAATGTTATTACCGTGGATAAGCTTACCCTTACCCACAGTGTTACCATATGCGTTATCTCCGATGACAATTTTTGCTCCTTTGTGAGGAATCACATCTTTCAGCAGCTTCGGATTTCCAGTCATATGTCTTGCGCAGCCGCTGTCCAGGTACCATATTTTTGATGTCTCTGCTGGTTCGTACCTGCTGACCTGCACGCAAGAAACTCACTTTTGGTACCCAATTTTACTTGGGTCCTGATTGGATTACCCCTTTCGGGACCCAGATTTGAACAATCCTTACAGTTTTTCCACTTCTAGGATCCACGAAAGTGTGTGCAAAATCTCGTGCTGTTCTTTTGAGTCTTGGTTTCATATTTTGATCATATTGATCTCTCCTCTGCTGAAACTTTTTCCAACCCGATTTAACCTTCTTCGAGTTATGCCACGACTGACTGGGAACAAATGGTTTTGGACTAGCTTTCGCTTTGTCTTTATCCAATCTGTTCTTTAGCCAGTTAGGCTTGAACCTCTCAGGTTTTGGAAAGCCGATACCAGCTTTTCCATTTTCGTTCAACTTTGGGGAGTTCTGATTATCATACTTCACCGACTCAAGACAATTATATATCATGTCAGCTTTGACGAAGCTCATTTTATTGAACTTGTCATAGGCTGATCATGATTGAGTACTCAGTCATATGTCTTGCGCAGCCGCTGTCCAGGTACCATATTTTTGATGTCTCTGCTGGTTCGTACCTGCTGACCTGCACGCAAGAAACTCACTTTTGGTACCCAATTTTACTTGGGTCCTGATTGGATTACCCCTTTCGGGACCCAGATTTGAATAATCCTCACGGTTTTTCCAGTTCTAGGATCCACGAAAGTATGTGCAAAATCATGTGCTGGTCTTTTGAGTCTTGGTTTCATATTTTGATCATATTGATCTCTCCTCTGCTGAAACTTTTTCCAACCTGATTTAACCTTCTTCAGTTATGCCACGACTGGTTAGGAACAAATGGTTTTTGACTAGCTTTCGCTTTGTCTTTATCCAATCTGTTCTTTAGCCAGTTAGGCTTGAACCTCTCAGGTTTTGAAAAGCCGATACCAGCTTTTCCATTTTCGTTCAGCTTTGGGGTGTTCTGATTATCATACTTCACCGACTCAAGACAGTTATATATCATGTCAGCTTTGACAAAGCTCATTTTATTGAACTTGTCATAGGCTGATCGTGATTGAGTACTTGTCTCTCCTTCACAGAACTCACTATTGTTGAATCCAATACCAGTCTTATCACTGGCTTGCTTTTGGCTTTCATATAGCTTTTGGAGAGAAAGATTAGCCTTGTTCGAGGAGCTCATTTCTACAGTCGATTTAGCGACTTCAGCCTTGAGCTCGCTGATCTCATTTCTCAACAACTCATTCTCCGCTTGTAGCTTACTCAACTCAGTTTTTAGAATGTCAGTATCTTCAAGCTCATCAGAACTTGAGTCAGCTGAACTACTCTTTAAACTCATGTTTTCAGCCTTAGCTTCCTCGAATGAATGAGAAAGCTTCCGGTACTCTTTTACCATGTCATTAAGTGCTATGACAAGGTCATCACGTGTAAGTTCAACATTAGAAAAATCAAATACCTTATCTTCATCTGTTTGGTCAGCCATGAAGCAGTGAAACCTCCTCTTTTTCACTATCACTTGAAGATGAGCTGCTGTTGGATGTATCTGAGTCGCTATCAGCCCAGCTTTTGGTGCTTTCTTCAGCCACCAACACTTTGCGATCATGCTTGCGACTGAATCTTTTGTTGTTGTTGGTTTTCATCTTTCTGTCGCTTGATCTTTCTTTGTACTTGTCCTTGGACTTGTCCTTGAACTTCTCAACATTTCTTTCATTATCTTCGTCATCGCGTTTGTATCGCTCTTCTTTCCTGTAGTGATCATCAGCTCTTCTATCATCTCGCGTGTATCTATCGTCTCTCTTGGGTCTGTTGCAATCAGCAGCAAAATGACCTGGACGATCACAATTATAGCATTTCAAATCAGAAGATACTTTATCAGATTTGTTATAATTATTGAAAGAAGTAGAAGGGTTGAAAGATCTTCTCAGGTATTTTCCAAACTTCTTATCGAAGAGGGACATGACGTCATCAGAGAGTTGATCTGCTGATTTGCTCGTGCTTGGAGAGCATGGTTCAGCAGTAGCGGCAGCAAGAGCTTTCGTTGGTTGGGATGTTGAAGGCGCTTCTGATCTGGTTTCGAGCTCAAACTCATAGGCCTTTAGATTTGCAAATAAATCATGGAGCTCCATTTTGTTGAGGTCCTTCGATTCCCTCATAGCCATGGTTTTCACGTCCCACTCTCTGGACAGGGCTCTCATTACTTTTAGCACCAACTCCCGGTTACTGTACTCTTTGCCCAAGCTGTTCAACTCGATGATAATAGCACTGAAGCGCTCGTCAAATTCAGTCATTGTTTCACCGTCTTTCATCTTGATTGCTTCATATTTTTGCTGAGCCACAGTCAGCTTGTTCTCTTTCGTTTCATCGCTGCCTTCACATATTTGGACAAGCTTTTCCCATATTTCTTTCGCTGTAGCACAGGTCTTGATTTTTCTGAACATATTTTTGTCTTTGTCCAGCGTTTTGTATAGAATGTCCCTGGCCACGTTGTCCAAGTTAGCTTTCTTCTTGTCATCATTTGTGTACTAATGTCTAGCCTTTTCAAGGAACTGAGCCTCTCAATTTGACACAGAAAACGCAAGATTTGGCTTCATAATCTTTAAAGGCCCGTCAGTGATAACATTCCACATCTCATCATCCATAGCAGCAAGATTCGCCTGCATGCGAATCTTCAAGTCATCGTATTCGTCTCTGGAGAACAAAGGAATCTTGTGTTGTGAGGTAGACATATTAATATGATGAAAAACGCAAAGATAACTATTCAATAACTGAGATTTCCCGCTCTGATACCACTTGATGGTCCCGGAAATAGGATCACTAAGCAAATAGGAGTTCAGGAAGGGGGGGGGGGGTTGAATGAACTCCTTCGATTTTTCTATTTCAAAGTTCTTTTAAAATTTTTGGATCAACAAAATATGTGCGGAAATAGGCCGATTGGTTTGTGAACAATGAACAATGCGCAACACAAAATAAATGCGTAAGTAAGAGATACAGTCAAGAGTTTGTTTCTGGAAGTTCGGATATCAATATCCTACGTCTCCCCTTCTTCCTCCTCGGAAGGTAGCACTAAAAGACTTTGATGTGAGTAGCCTTTATACAAACATCCGATCCCATAACCCGCAGGTACGAGAACTCCTAGCGCTTTACAATACTTCACGCAGACTTCGCTGCTGGTTTTTACAATGCTTTGAACGTTTTTCGAACTTCTTGGAAAAGACAGTTCGTTTACAGACTCAATTAATATATCAATGAAAACCCGAATCTAGAGACTGTAAAATATCTTCTGGTATCAACAATGAATAGCCAGAAGATTGACTCGAGGGTATTTCAAATGAAGATCAAACGATAAGTTCTTCGAGTCTGAGCTTTTTGAAGATATCAACGAAGTGAAAGCTCTGTAAAGATTTTTGCAGCGTTACAACAATGATAATTAGCGAAGTGCATCTTCTTCAACACCACTGCTGATATTTATAGGCTTCGACTGCAACGGTCATGTTAATTCTCCAAAGGAAAATGAATCCCGTTTGAATTACTGCCAAAATCGTACACCGTAATTCCTGCTCTACTGCAAGGTCAATTGCTCATCCACAGAGCCAATTTGTCTTCTTTCCATTTTTGTGCAAGCATGGAGAAACGGCCTCTGTACACTGTATTATTTACCCAAAATAGTACCTAACTTGTCTCCTTCATTCCAAGCAACTGTACGATCGTACAAATCTTTTCCTTATGAGCAAACGATCGTATTTTAAACACTTTGAGCTTGCGCCTGAAATTACTTTGAAAACCAGCACTTACATCCATCGTCGTTGTCAAGAACTTCGACTGGAAAAACGCTTGGAAGAATTCACCTGCTGATATGCATATGCGTTTTTCCATCTGCTGATTCCTTTAGCAATAAAACGATGTCGTGTCAACTTATTTAAGTGACGCCGTTTTATTATCTTTGTAAAGCATCTGCTGGTTAACAACATGTAGCCAACTGCTGATATGCTTTAAACAAAGCATCTGCTGAATCAATCAAAACGCTGACGTTCCAACTTAACCAAACGCTGTCGTATCACAATCTTCAACAAATATACTTAACCAACTGCTGAACTCTTCAAGAAAGTATCTGCTGATTACTTCATCTGCTGATGCGAAACTGTGCACTCCAACGACGTCGTTCTAACTTATCAAAACGCTGTCGTTTACCAATCCTTAGCAAAACACGCTGAAACTCAAAACGGTACTCACTGATCGAGACAACAACATCTGCTGATTGCTCTTGAAGAAACTATCTGCTGAACTTACTCAAACCGTTCAACTGCTGATCGCATACCATCTGCTGAAATCTCACGAATACTCCAACTGCTGAAATACCACTGTAGATAGATAAAACGATCTCTTGAAGAATGCGACAACTGATTGTCCAATATCATCTTGTCTTATTTTTTTTATCACCAAAACTTATAAATATTGTCCTAACACGCTGCATCTTCTCTTCGGGTTCCCAAGTTGCTTCTTCTCTACCATGCTTGCTCCATTGTACCATCACCAACGGAACTATCTTGTTCCTCAGCTGCTTCTCCTTTCTATCCAAAATCTGAACTGTATATTCAACATAACTCAAGGCAGAATCCAGCTCAACTTCATCGGTTCTCAACACATGGGACGGATCTTGCTCATATTTTCTCAACATTGACACATGAAAAACATCATGCATCGCTGTTAACTCATCAAGCAGTCTCAATCGATAAGCCAACTATCCAATCAGCTCGATAATCTCAAAGGGACCAACGAATCTAGGAGCTAATTTTCCTTTAAATCTAAAGCGCATCACGCTCTTGAAAGGAGAAACTTTGAGGAATACTCGATCGCCAACCTCAAACTCTAACGGTCGACGTCTTCGATTAGCATAGCTAGTAAATCTATCTTGTGCAGCCTTCATTCTACTTCGAATCAAATCAATCTGGTCTTTCATATGCTGCACAATCTCAGGGGTAGAAAGTTGCTTCTCACCAACTTCTTCCCAACAAATCGGAGATCTGCATTTTCGACCATACAATGCCTCAATGAAGCCATTCCAATAGTCACCTGGTAGCTGTTATTATACGAAAACTCAACCAAGGACAACGAATCCTGCCAGCCACCATTGAAATCCATCACAACCACTCGCAGCATATCGTCTAACGTCTGGATGGTCCGCTCAGACTGACCCAAACTCTAACGGTCGACGTCTTCGATTAGCATAGCTAGTAAATCTATCTTGTGCAGCCTTCATTATAGTTCGAATCAAATCAATATGGTCTTTCATATGCTGCACAATCTCAGGGGTAGAAAGTTGCTTCTCACCAACTTCTTCCCAACAAATCGGAGATCTGCATTTTCGACCATACAATGCCTCAATGGAGCCATTCCAATAGTCACCTGGTAGCTGTTATTATACGAAAACTCAACCAAGGACAACGAATCCTGCCAGCCACCATTGAAATCCATCACAACCACTCGCAGCATATCCTCTAACGTCTGGATGGTCCGCTCAGACTGACCATCTGTCTGTGGGTGATAGGCTGTACTCATAGCCAATCTCGAACCCATCGCTGCCTGCAAGCTCTTCCAAAATCGGGAAGTGAATCTCGGATCTCTATCAGACACTATCGAAACAGGAACTCCATGCAATCTAACCACATGGTCGATATAAAGCTTCGCCATTTTCTTCATCGAACACCACACGTCATAGGGAATGAAATGGTCTGACTTAGAAAGTCTATCAATCACCACCCAAATCGCATTGCATCCCCTACTCGACCGAGGTAAATGAGTCACGAAATCCATGGCGATGTGCTCCCAATTCCATTGGGGCACCTCTAAACACTATAACAATCCACCAGGTCTCATTCTTTCGGCCTTGACCTGTTGGCAATTCAAACATCTAACAACAAAACCAGAAATGTCGCTCTTCATGCCTTCCCACCAGTAGTGAGATTTCAAGGCATGGTACATCTTTCTCTCGCCCGGATGCACACTGTACTGACTACAATGCGCTTCATTCATAATAGCCTCTTTAAAATTGATCAAGTTCGGAACCACCAATCTTCCTCCAAATCTCAGACATCCATCCGAAGAAACAGAGAAATCATCAGACTGACCACTTAGGGCTTTAATCTTCAACTCGTGAATGTACGGATCAGTCCTCTGCGCCTCCCTGATGTCGCTCACAATCTTCGGTTCTAATTGAATCGAAGAAACCATAAAGTACTGATCACCCGACTGAAATCTCCAACCAGAAGTACTCAACTGCTCGTATACTTTAGAGACACTCAAAGACGAAAGCATCGCAGGCTGGGCTTTCCTACTAAAGGCATCGGCAACCGAGTTCATTCGCCCAGGCTGATACTGAATCTCACAGTTAAAGTCCTTGAGCAATTCCATCCATCGTCGCTGCATCATATTCAGATCAGACTGCGTGAAGATATACTTCAGGCTCTTGTGGTCGGTGTACACCACAAATTCTTCACCATATAGATAATGCCGCCAAATCTTCAAGGCAAACACTATCGCGGCCAACTCCAAATCATGAACAGGGTACCTCGTCTCGTGAGGCTTCAGCTGTCGAGACGCATAGGCAATCACGTACCCATTCTGCATCAGCACGCATCCTAACCCATTGAGAGAAGCATCGTAGCACACCACAAATCCTCCGGATCCAGACGGTAGAGCCAAAACAGGAGCAAAAGTCAACTTCTCCTTCAACGTCTGAAAAATTTACTCGCACTCATCAGTCCACACAAATCTCTTATCCTTCTGAGTCAACTGAGTCAAAGGCCTGGCTATCGAAGAAAACTTCTCTATAAAACGCTTGTAATAGCCAGCCAATCCCAAGAAACTACGTATCTCTGAAATGTTCCTATGTCTCTCCCAGTTAAGAACTGCTTCGACCTTACTCGGATCCACCGAAATCCCTTGCGCCGAAATCACATGACCCAGAAAGATAATTCGATCAAGCCAGAATTCGCACTTGCTGAACTTGGCGTACAATTGCGAGTCTCTCAATCTCTGCAACACCAATCTGATATGCTCCTTATGCTCTCTCATGCTCCTCGAGTACAACAGGATGTCATCTATGTAAATGATCACGAACCGATTGATATACTCGCTGAAGACGCGATTCATCAAATCCATGAACACAGCTGGGGCATTTGTCAACCCAAACGGCATGACCAAAAACTCATAATGCCCATATCGAGTCCGAAAATCTGTCTTCGCAACGTCAACGTCTCTAATCCGCAACTGGTGATAACCAGAGCGCAAATCAATCATCGAGTAAACGACCGATCCCTGCAACTGATCGAACAAGTCATCAATCCTCGGCAAAGGATAATCGTTCTTCACCGTAGCCTTATTCAACTGTCGAAAGTCCACGCACATCCTCATAGATCCATCCTTCTTCTTCAAAAAAAGAATCGGAGCTCCCCAAGGCGACATACTCGGTCTGATGAAGCCTTTCTCCAAGAGATCTCTCAACTGGTCCTTCAACTCTTTCAACTCTGCTGGCGCCAACGGGTAAGGAGCTCTAGAAATCGAGGCAGTACCGGGTACCAACTCAATGCTGAAATCAATCTCATGTCTTGGAGGGAATCTGGGAATCTCATCCGGGAATACGTCGGGAAACTCTCGAACGATCGGAATATCGCTCAGCTCCAATCGCTGTTATTGGGAACTGTCAAGCGCATAAATCATAAATCCCGCGTTGTCCAGCGATAGCCGGCTAAAAATCTCCACGGCGGACACCAGTGGAATCTTCGAGCGCGAATCAGCACCGTAGAACTCCCACTTCTCACCCGAGTCAGGGAAAAATCTCACCACACCATAAAAACAATCGACCGTAGCCTTATAGCTAGACAACACATCCATCCCCAAGATGCAATCAAAATCTCTCCTTCCCAAAGCAATCAGATTGGACACCAAAACATGCTCATCAAATCGAAGCACACAATCCAACACCACTTCACGGGACCACAGATTCAGACACGGAAACAACATCACACAATGTTCACGGGACCACAGATTCAGACACGGAAAAAACATCACACAATGGGGAAGAACTCAACCCATGTTCACACACAAACATCTCAGAAATAAAAGAGTGTGATGCACCAGTGTCAAATAAAACTATCGCAGGATAATCGAAAACAGAGCATGTACCTGCGATTATCATACCAGGCGCCTCCTCAACCTGATATCTAGTCAACGCATTTGCCTGAGCCTGCTACGGAATCTGGAACGGAGGTCTCGAAGGTGCTCCAAATCTAGAAGGCTCACGGGGTAGGAATCCAGATCGCTGGGTAGGGGCAGGAAACTACGGTCTCTGAGATGAACCACCAGCTGATCCCTGCTGCGAATGAATCGAAGACTGACCCCTCAACAGAGGACACACTCTAAGTGTCTTGGCTGTCCACAGTTACGGCAGGACCCCTGAACTCCACGACACTTCGAAGTCGGATGCCTTCCTCCTCACTGTCCACACGTCATGCCACTAGAACCGCTGCCCGAACCACTATCAGAACCAGAACTCACGGAACCAGAGGAACTCGAATCCGCCTTCTTCTTGAACTGATTCCCTCGAGGTCGAAATCTCTGGCGGTTCGACTGCTGCTGCTGCTGCTGTGACCCCTGATGAGAATAGAAAGATTGCGACGCATCCTGAACAGGCTGATAGGTGCGTCCAGTAGTCGGCTGAATCGGAGCCTCAACCTCCATCAAACTCTCCTCAATATCCACTGCTCGATTCACCGCATCAATATAGGTCGCAGGCGAACCAGACAAAACCATCTGATACTAATCAGGCCTCAAGCCTTTCAAAAACTTGTTCCTCTTCATCCTCTCTTGGTTGGCAACGTGTGGCACATAGACCAAAAGCGCAGAAAACTGTCGGGCATACTCAGCCACTCGCATGCTGCCCTGCCTCAGATTATCGAACTCCCGCTCCCGGTTGTTATAGAAGGACTCCGGGGTATACTCCTTTCGAAAGGCCTCGCAGAAGCTCTCCCAAGTGATCACAGCCCCACTATCACGAAGGATACGGGAAGTACCCCTCCACCAGCGCTGTGCATTGTCTCTCAGCTGCAACACCGCCAGCTTCAGTCTTTTCTCAGGAGCGTACTCCAAAGTATCGAACAATTCCTCCATCTGGGTTAACCAAGCCTCAGCCATCGCACCACCCTCTGCTGCAAAAAACGTTGGAGGGTTCGTCCGCTGAAACCTAGCTAAGACTAACTCCATCCCGCCTATCTGTCTAGTAACATCCTCAACCTGATGAACATCATCATCACTACCTGCCCTAGACTCCTCCTCAGTACGTCTATTCGCCCTACCTCTTCCTCTTCTCGACGGCATCTAAACAAGTCTAGAGGTAAGATCGCACATCAGATATATATATCACGTAGACAGATAAAATATCACATAAGTCACAGAGTCAATCAAAATCAAATCAAAACTCTGTGCCTAGACTCGAGTGTGATCAAATAAAATCGAGCTTATCCCAGTTTAAGCTCTGATACCAAAAATGTCAGACCCCGTGCTAATTACTCAAGATAATAGCACAATTAAGCACATAATCACGGAAGCGTAAAAATCGGCTTAAAAATTTTCGAAATAATTTAGGCCTGAACTTAAAATCATACATTCAAAATATTCATAATCAAAATACGAGTTGACTCAAACTCAAATAAAACAGGTAACACAATTATAAATTCAAATACAGATCCCAAAAATACATAAGACACGGGACTCCCCGGGTGCGATACATAAATAAAATAACTGGGACTCAAGGAAATGGGGATCGACCAGCTGAACCTCCACTCTCTCCAGCTTGGTTACCTGAAGATCCTGCAACTGGGTGACACAGACCCAAACAACACAAAGCAGGAAACCAAAAACGAGGTCAAGCCTCCGTACGAAGAGCTATCAAAACACCTAAACATGCAACATGTTATAAGTCAATGCTATGAATGCATGAGGGCTATCAAAGATCGGATAGCTAGACCAGCAAGTCAACTGACAATCATATCGGTCGAGCCTCTATACCACGCACAGCAAGTCAGCCGGTGGAAATCATCGTTCCGTGATCTTCAGGGCCCGTCAGCCCATCACAGCTCGGTGGTCTTCAGACACGACAAGTCAGTCGGTCACCACTCCGATGATAGCATTGGACTTTTCAGGCATGACAAGTCAGTCGGCCAGTCACAACGTGGCTCTCAATCAGGTCATCAATCAATCTGTCAGGCTCAATATGTATGCATGAATGCCAATTCAAAAATCAATGCATAATACATAAACTTCATTACGTGAAACAGCATATACAATTCAAACAATCAACATACTGCCACGTAAATTCACATAATCAAATCAGCAGGTTCATAACATCGATCACAGCCATGTCCATGCTCAAAGCTGAAAATCCCAGCAGATACCTCCTGCGAACTCAAATCTGTCATAGGGCTTCACATATCAGCTTAATTCAAGCATAAATCAGAACCTGTACACTCTAATACATACGGCCAGAACTATACTCATGTTCTAAACAATTCTACGCAGGTATTAGCTACTAGACAAAGCTCAATTCAACGAGAAATGCTCACCCCGAAGCTTAAACCAACAGGAGAACACACGAAACAGACTTCTCCAAAAAGCTTCGAATACCAGTAGCTTCGCGCTTCCACTCCAACGCTAATTCAGGGCTTCAAATGTGTAGAAATCGAAAGAGCAACTCACAATGAATCCAGAGCCACCTAAATCTCTCAAATCATCGGCGGAGAACGGCGACAATCGACGGAATTTAGGTCACGGTGAACATTAGCTAACGAGGGTTTGGATAAGAAGATAAGAAATTGGGTTCTAAAATATTTCTAAGTGTCGATCAACACTTATACATATAATCCTCAAATTACAACAGCTGCTGTTGCAACAAAACCAGTCGACGTTAACAGTAGACATCTTATAACAGCAAACAGCTTTTGCTCTCAACAAAACCAGTCGCAACAACCAGTCGTTGCATTTCTCTTCACATGCCCAAAACGACGCTGCACCAACTAATCGAAAAGATGTCATAGCGCTCCACCAGCTGGTACCAAATTTCCTACGAAAAACCAGCAGCTGGTTACGCAAAACAATCCAGAACGATTACGCGTCAACTAATCCAAACGACGTCGTAACAATTACGTAAGCATTTGTGCCAACAGATGGTCATCCAGTCGCAACGCATTCCTCATAACAAATCTCTCGCGACTGGTACCAGTCGCAACACTCAAAACGCAGCGTTTCGACTTATTAAAACGACGTCGCTCTACCTCTGCGACTGGTTCCTCAAACCATCAGCTGGTCGCTCCTTTACTCACGCATCTGCTGGTCCAGTAGTCAACACTCAAAAATGTTGACCAACACGTGTCGCTCTCTCGCTAACTCTCGCGCTAAACGCAACGTCTGCCAGCAGCAACCTCTACAATCGAAACGACGACGTACGTCTCACACGCTGCAGTAACTATCTATATCAAATTTCATCAGCTGCAAGCTATAGTACCGTTGACCCGCGTTGACTACCAAAATTTGCTACGGCTGATTCAATACTTAGAGAAATTCAACAACTCTAAATCCTGTGACTATCCTACAAGAATCTGATTAATCTCTATTCGAATTTCTCAATCCTCACATTATCCCAATTTAAGCTCTAATACCAAAAATTTCAGGCCCCGTGCTACTAAATAGAGAATATAGCACAATTAAGCATATAATCACGGAAGCGTAAAATCGGGCTTAAAAATTTTTCGAAATAAAATGGGCCTAAACACAAAATATACATTCAAAATATCAATACTCAAAATACGAGTTCACTCAAACTCATACAAAGCAGGTAACAAAAAATCTCAAATCAAATACAGATCCCCAATACATAAAAACGCTGGGCATCCCCCGGTTCAATACATAATAAAATAGACTGGGACTCAAGTGAACGGGGATCGACCAGCTGGCACTCCATTCGATCCAGCTTGGTTACCTGAAGATCCTGTAAATTGGTAACACAGACCCAAACAACACAAAATCAGGAAAGAAATATGAGGTCAAGCCTCAGTACGAAGAGCCATCTAAAAAAGCAATCAAGCAACATGCTATAAATCAAGTCATGAAATGCATGTTGCTTCCAAAGGAATCAGTCATCAAGGCCAGTTAATCATCTGGCAAAAATCATCTCAAGTCAGCCTCTACACCACGAACAGCCAAGCAGCCGGTGGAAATCATCGGTCCTTGATATTCCGGCCCGTCAGCCATCACAGCTTGGTGGTATTCCGATACGACAACTCCGTCGATCACCATTCCGATGATAGCGTTGGACCATTCGGGCCGACTACTCAGTCAGCCGGTCACAACGTGGCTTTCAATCAGGTCATCAATCGATCGAATGGCTCAATCAGTATGCATGTATGACAAGAAATTCAAATCTGATTTCTACATGCACAATCTACGCAAAAACAATCAATCAATTCATCAATTCAGTTTCACGTAATTCACATAACAGCCTCTCAACAGATTTCACAACTCGAAATATAGTCATATTCAAGATCACAGCCGTTTAGAGCTGCTCCAATTCGTACCTCAATCCTTAAAATATACCTCACAGATTCGAGACAGGTCACGGCAACCACACGGTGAAAGCAACCAGATTTCTCCTGGCTCACAAACACGGTAGAGACTTCCTGGAAGATAAAATCTGTTACAATGCCTCGTAAATCAGCTTAATTCTATTTCAAATCTGAACTTCTAATCATTACAGCCTACGGTCAGAACTCTGTTCTAGTTCTACAAGTCTACCGAAGCTTAAAACAACAAGAAACGCTTACCCAGGAGCTTAAACTAGCAGGAGAACTACAAACTTCACGGCACGAAGACACAGCAACTTCTCACTTCTTCTCCAACGGCGATTCAGAGTCACAAATGGGTAGAGATCGAAAGATCTAAATAAGGGGAGTTCAGCGCCACCAAAATCGTCCAAAACAAAGGCTAGGAACAATGGGAATCTACAGGAGAAATGTTCGAATGAACAGTGTCGATCAAGGGTTTCAACAGAGAAGAGGATAAGAAATATCGGGTTGAAAATATTCTAAGTGTTGCTCAACACTTGCATTTAAATCCTATACTCAATCTCTATCGAACAAAACAATTCCCGACTAAAACAGATCCCTGCATCGTTATATAGCGCCAAACATATTCCTCGAACAGCGCTTAAAACCCAACAGATTTCATAGCGCTAGTGCTAACACTCGCGCGCTAAACCAAACGACATCATACAGGTGACATCTGAACGCTCCAATGTTAACATGTATCAGATCCCTCCGCTCGCACAATTCAAATCACGCTAAGCGCTCACTAGCCAAAACGGCGACGCACCACTGAACGAAACGACGTCGCACCCGAGACATCTGAAACATAACTAACGCCCATCGCTGAATCAGATCTCTACACACGTACCTTCGCTAGCGTTCAACACCACTTAAACAGATCTCTCATCTGTACACGCTAATGCACCAGCAGTCAACTCCGCAATTGACCAACATGACATCTGCTCATGTCACACGCTAGCGCTAACAGATCTCTCGCTACTCTCCAATAGCGTTGACCCGCATTGACGTCTGCTTACTCTGCCAAGCAGATCCCATCTTCAAGCGAGACATCTGAAATCACGAAACGATGGGGTATAGATTCTAGCACCAAACTCAACTATCAGATCTCTCTCTCCCTGGCAGATCTCTCACTCCACCAGACTCCACCAAAACGACAGCGTTTCACTAAAATTTCACGACCACTCACGCAAACACCAAGGGACTCAGATCTCACCCAAAACTACGGCGTTCACTTCTAAACGCAAGGGAATCAGATTTCATTCACAATTTCACCAATTCAACTCCATTTCTTAAACAGATTTCACCTGAAAGAAGCTTACAACTCAAAGCACAAATCTCAAGGAGAATTCCGAAAATCATCAACCAGACTTCATCAAAATCTAAAGTCTGAAATCTGAAATCTGAAAAATCAAAATTATACAATCTCGTGACTAATCCTATACAAATCCGATTAATCACTATTTTGAATTCTCAATCCTCACATATTTAAAGTTCGGGTTACCAATTTTTTGCGGTTACGGCGCCGGTTCGAGAATTGATGAGTTTTGGGGCAAATGATTGAGCCGTGCATTGGTTTGAGTTTGGATTCTGATTTTAATTATATTATACTCCCTTTCAGATTTTGAATTTGAATGGTGATGGATATCGAATGATTGGACCGAGATTGATATAATCTTGCTATTACATTTCAGCATGAAGTCTGATATGAATGTTTTGGTGTTATGTTGCAGATTTGAAGCATTCCAAAACAGAGCTAAACAAAGGTATAGTTTGACATGGAGAGTCGGGGAATTTGAATACTCGAGAATGATATTTCATGAATTATACCGACAAATCACATCCTTGATGATTACTGTTCTTGATTTAGAATTTAAAGTTATATTTGTTGATCCATCACAGGTAGTAGATCTTTTACTTCGATATGAGATTATATGATATGATAGAAAATGAATTGATTCTAATGCCAAGGATATGACCATATTTTCGAAGTCTGAGTTGATTTCGTTAGATGGATATCCATGTCAAGATCGGATACGAATCTTGATGGCATCGATTCGAGATGAATCAGTTCTTATTTTGAGATATGCGATATATTAATTTCATTTCGATTTGATATGGTAGTTTTGATATAAACTGATTTACGTTATTCCATGTATATGTCGATTATACTGAGATTATTTTTTCACCGGAGTTTTCCGGCTGTTGCCTTGTTTTGTATGTGTGCATGGCATAGGTGGGGCAGGAGCTGGTCGAAGTCAACAAGGATAGCTCGAGGATTGAACCATAGAAGTGGGGTTGTGGTTAAGAAGTAGAGCAGTCAGACCTTGAACTCAAAAATGTTGTAGTTGCTACACTGATGTCCTATGTATATTTAAATCAAGTTGTATTGTAGTAACTTTTGAGTTTGACGTCTACATAACATGCGTTAGACTCATGTTTTATTTATACTCGAGTTCCTTTAAATTAATGGAAGCATGTTCAATTTCAGCGAGAAAAATGGAAAAAATAGATTTAAAAAGAAATTCCATTAGTTAACTAGGTTAGTTTATTAATCGCCCCATAAGATTAGAGAAGTAATCGAGGTCTCCACAGTAATTCAGCTCACAAAGGAATCAGGCTCAATATGTATGCTTGAATGCACAGCAGACTCATGCTAAATTCAATGCATATAACCCACACGCACATTAAACAAATAAAAACACATAATCAGCTTCATAAACAAACAGCGCACAGATCACAGCAATATAAAACGAAAGAAATATCACAATGCTGATATCAAAGCTGCTAAGTCTAGCTCAATTCGTACCTCAAATCTCAATTCTACCTCGACAGATCACACCAGGGCACGGCACCAACTTCCTGCTCAAATATTCTTCCTCACTGACTCACAGCGAAGCATAACAGGCACCGCTCAAAGCTCAAATCCAGAAGCTCAAATCTGAACGGGGAAAGGCATCGACTGGAATTTGCGAAGTTACTCGAACCTGCAACTACTTCGCTCCTCTTCCACAAGTCGATCTAAAACTCCAAACTGGTATCAATCGAAAGAGCTAAGCAATACGAACCCAGCGCCACCAATCTCGCTCCAAACAACGGCGAAAATCGACGACAATCTAACGCGGAAGGTTTTGGATGAACAGTACTAATCGAGGGTTTCAAAGGAAAGAGATAAGAAATGTCGGGTTGAAAAATGACTAAGTGTCGATCGCTACTTAGCATTTAAATCCTTCAGTCAACACTGACTTATTCAGATCTCACCGACAACTCGGATCTTAGCGCTTAGGAGAAAGTCCCTTAGATCTGGCCTTAGCGATAACTCAAATCTGGCTTTGCTACACTAGACAATCGCTACTAATCAAAACGGCGTCGCATAAGGGTTCCTGTTCACTAATTCTAAACGACGTCGCGCTACTTCCTGATCTGAAGCATATCTCACCAACTCAGGCCCGCTAACACTCAACCAGACTTTACCAAATCTGATATCATTAAACCGCACCAGTTTACTCCGAACTCACGAATCGGACCGGTTCAAATAGTACCGTTGACCAATGCTTGACTTATCCTCGCTAACCAAATCTGTCCCTCTCTCAAAACCAGATCTGACTATCGCCTAAAACGACATCGTATCGCTTCCCGCTCGCGGTAACTCAGTCAAACCAGCGAGAACCAGATCTGGACACCTAGATCTCACTCAAATCTGAATATTCTAAAATTCAGATTTTGACATAAAATTCGCCAAGCGTTACTTCCAGCCAAACCCGATATCTACCAGCACTCAAATATGATCTATACCAAATCTGAAAACACGAAAATCATCAACAAATTAACCAATTCTCTCAAACATGAAAATGCGATGACCAACATCTCTTTGGTTAATCCTATTAAAATCTGAGTATTACGCTAATCACCAAAATACAGATTTCTAGTCCTCACATTCTCCCCAACTTGAAATCGATTTCGTCCTCGAAATCAACTCTCAACAACAGATCAGAATTACACAAAACACCAAATTCAAACAAAAAATCTGCCCAGCATAACCCAATGCTTAGCAAAATCACAAAACCAACAACACAAATCACTTAAAACACGAACATATGAGGCCACTCCAGTGTCATCTTTTCTTCAACTTCCCAGGTAGCTTCTTCTCTGCCATGCTTGCTCCATTGGACAATTACCAATGGTATAACCTTATTCCTCAACTGATTCTCCTTCCTATCCAGAATCTGCACTGGATAACTCAGGGTAGAATCCAGATCAACTTCATCAGCTCTCATCACATGGGACGGATCTGGCTCATATTTCCTCAACATTGACACATGAAACACATCATGCATCGCTGCTATCAGGAAGCTTCAATCTATAAGCCATCTGTCCGATCCTCTCAAAAATCACAAAGGGACCAACGAAATTAGGAGCCAATGTACCTTTAAGTCGGAATGTCATTACTCTATTGAAAGGAGAAACTTTGAGAAACACACGATCGCCAACCTCAAATTTCAATGGTCTGCGTCGCTTATTAGCATAGCTAGCATGTCGATCTTGAGCAGCCATCATTCTACTCAGAATCAATTCAATCTGGTCTTTCATATGCTGCACAAATTCAGGAGTAGACAACTGCTTCTCACCAATCTCTTCCCAACAGATAGGTGATCTACACTTACGACCATACAAAGCTTCGAATGGGCCATCCCGATAGTCACTTGGTAGCTATTGATATAATAAAACAAGACCAAAGACAAATAATCCTGCCAGCCATCACACAAATCCAACACAACAGCTCGCAACATGTCTTCTAAAATCTAAATGGTCCTCACGGATTGGACATCTGTCTGAGGGTGATAAGCTGTACTCATAGCCAATCTCGAACCCGTCGCTGCTTACAAGCTCTTCCAGAATCGGGAAGTAAACCTTGGATCTCTATCAGACACTATCGAAACAGGCACTCCATGGAATCTCACCACATGGACGATGTACAACTTCGCCATCTTCTTCATCGAACACCTGACATCATAGGGAATAAAATGGGGTGACTACGAAAGCCTGTCAACTACAACCCAAATCGTATCACATCCCTTATTCGATCGAGGCAAATGAGTCACAAAATCCATGGCGACGTGCTCCTAATTCCATTGAGGTACTTCTAAGCTCTGTAGCAATCCACCAGGTCTCATTCTCTCGGACTTGACCTGTTGGCAATTCAAACAACGAGCTACAAATCCAAAAATATCATTCCTCATGCCTTCCCACCAATAGTGAGACTTCAAGGTATGGTACATCTTCTTCTCGCCCGGATGCACACTGTATCGACTACAATGGGCCTCATTCAAGATAGTCTCTTTCAAATCGATCAGGTTCGGAACCACCAATCTACCACGAAATCTCAGACATCCATCAGAGGCAACAGAAAAATCCTCAGACTGACCGTTCTGGGCTTTAATCTTCAACTCATGAATATACGGATCAGTCCTCTGCGCTGCTCTAATGTCTGCAACAATCTATGGTTCAACCTGAATAGAAAGAAACTACGAAATACTGATCACTTGTCTGGAAATGCCATCCAGAAGTCCCCAAATCCTCATGGACTTTGGATATACTTAACGATGTCAACATCGCAGGTTGAGCTTTCCTACTCAAAGCATCGACCACTAAATTCACCCGCCCAGGTTGATACTGAATCCCACAGTCAAAATCTTTCAGCAACTCCATCCAACGACGTTGCCTCATATTCAAATCAGACTGGGTGAAGATATACTTCAAACTCTTGTGGTCCGTGTACACCACAAATACCTCACCATACAAATACCAAATTTTCAAGGCAAAGACAATCGCAGCCAACTCCAGATCAAGAACGGGGTATCTCGTCTCATGGGGTTTCAGCTGTCAAGATGAATAGGCTATCACACGCCCGTTATGCATCAACACGCATCCCAAACCACTCAGACAAGCATCCGAGAACACTACATAACCTCCAAAACCCGAAGGCAAAGCCAACACAGGAGCAATAGTCAACTTCTCCTTAAGCATCTTGAAACTTGAATCACATTCATTAGTCCAAACAAACTTTCTATCTTTCTGGGTTAACTGAGTCATCGGTCTGGCTATCAAAGACAACTTCTCGATGAAACGCCAATAGTAGCCAGCAAATTCTAAGAAACTACGGATCTCAGAAACATTCCTAGGTCGCTCCCAGTTAAGAACTGCTTCGACCTTACTCGGATCCACAGAAATACCTTGTGCTGAAATGACATGACCCAAAAAGACTACCTTATCCAGCCAGAATTCACACTTGCTGAACATCGCATACAACTGTGAGTCTCTCAGCTTCTGCAATAACAGTCTCAAATGCTCTTTGTGCTCTCTATAGCTCCTCGAGTACACTAGAATGTCATCTATGAAGACAATCACAAAGCTATTAATATACCCATTGAAGATGCGATTCATCAAATCCATGAAGACAACAGGAGCATTCGTCAATCCAAACGGCATCACCAAAAACTCATAATGCCCATATATCGTCTTGAAAGCCGTCTTCGCTACATCAGCATCTCTAATCTGCAATTGATGATAACCAGATCGCAAATCAATCTTAGAGTATACAGCAGATCCCTGAAGCTGATCAAACAAGGCATCAATCCTCGACAAAGGATACTTGTTCTTAATCGTCGCTTTATTCAACTGTTGAAAATCTACACACATCCTCATATATCCATCATTCTTCTTCACGAAAAGAATCAGAGCTTCAACTGTCTTATGAAGCCTTTCTCCAAAATATCACGCAATTGATCCTTAAGTTCCTTCAACTCAGCTGGCGCCAACCGATACAGAGCTCTAGAAATTGGGTTGTCCCTGGCACCAACTCTATGCTGAAATCAGTCTCTCGCTTCGGTGGGAATCCAGGTATCTCATCCAGAAACACATCTGGGAACTCTCGAGCAAAAGGGACATCACTCAACCCTACCCTCGATTCATGGGATACATCCAAGGAATAGATCAAAAACCTTGAATTCTCTAGCGACAACAAACTAAACATCTCCATGGCGACACTAGTGGGATCTTCGATCGCGAATCAGCACCGTAGAAATCCACTTCTCCCCAACTTGACGTCTAAACCTCACCACACCATGAAAAAAATCTACTGTCGCTCTATAACTGGACAACACGTCCATACCCAAGATGCAATCAATGTCTCTAATTCCCAAAGTAATTAGAATAGTCACCAACACATTCTCATCAAA
This sequence comes from Dorcoceras hygrometricum, assembly GCA_001598015.1. Taxonomy (NCBI): domain Eukaryota; kingdom Viridiplantae; phylum Streptophyta; class Magnoliopsida; order Lamiales; family Gesneriaceae; genus Dorcoceras; species Dorcoceras hygrometricum. The sequence goes on along the minus strand of KV000479.1, from coordinate 85,905 downwards.
CCTAATCACACACAACCACCTCACGCGACATCAACCACACACCAGCAGGAGTAGATACAGACACAACATCACACAGTGGGGTAACACTCAACCCACACTCATGCACAAAAAAATCAGATGTGAAGGAGTGTGATGTTCAAATATCAAACAAAATTCGTGCAGGAAAGTAAAACTTCAGGTCTATCCTCCGCCTGCTCTCTTGTCAAGGCATTCACCTGAGCTGGCTGCGGTCCCAGAAACTGAGGTCTCAAAGGTCCTACAAACCTAGACGGTTCACGAGGTTGGAATCCAGATCATTGGGACTTAGCAAAAGGTTTCGGTCTCTGCGAAGAACCACCAGCAGAACCTTGCTGCTGCTGACCTGAAGACTGTCCTCCAGCCGGACACACTCTAGCAAAATGTCCAGGCTGCCCACAATTATGGCACAGACCCTGAACTACACGACACTGTGAAGTCATATGACGACCTCCACACTGTCCACAAGTCACTCCTCCTCCGGAGCCACTACCACCAGAGCTAACAGAACCGAAAGAACTCGAGTTCGATCGTCTCTTGAACTATTTCCCTTGGGCTTGTACCTTTGACGATTCGACTGCTGCGGCACCTGAGGAGATTGAAAATAAGGCATCATTTCTAGAACAGGTTGGAAACTACGTCCAGATATCGGCTGAACCAGATTCTGTGCTTCCATCAGACTCTCCTCGATATCAACCTCTCTATCCACTGCCTCAGCATACGTCGTAGGGGAACAAGCTAACACCATGCGGAACAACTCGGGTCTCAATCCTCTCAAAAGCTTGTTCCTCTTCGTTCTCTCCTGGTTCGCAACATGGGGAATATACGACAACAACGAAGAAAACTACCTGGCATACTCGGCCACCCTCAGCTCCCTTGCTTCAGGTTGTCGAACTACCGCTCACGGTTGTTTTAAAAAGACTCAGGGGTATTGTGAGGACTAGAAATTGTAAGTTTGATTTATTGGCTAATCAGATTTGGATTGGGATTAGGTATTTGAGTTTCTGAGTATCTGGTTTTCAGATTTGAGGACTTGGTGATTTTTCTGAATTTCAGTTTTGAGCCGGATCCGGATGTTCAGATCTGTCCCTCGCGTGGTTGCTTGAATTGCGACGAGCAGGGAGTGAAACACTGTCATATCATGTGTTCAGATTTGACGCTAGTGAGAGGAACCTGTTTAGTGGCGTTATCAGATGTCAACGTTGGTCAACGGTACTGTGTAGACCGGTGCGGTTTGATGATTTTAGATGTGATCAAGATCTGAGGAGCATTAGCGGGATCTGTTTTTGAGAGTGTGACCCCGATGCTACGTCGTTTTGATAAGTAAGAGCGACGTCGTTTTGGTATCAGAAACGCGTGTTTGTTTGGAGATCAGATCTGAGTTAGCGTTGGCAGATGTGAGCGATAGCTGAGGCCAAAATTGAGAGACTTCTGCCTTGGCAATGAGATCTGAACTGTCTTCGCGATTGTGGACCAGTAGTTCTTCTGTTCTTTAACAGCTTTGGGTAAGTGATTCTTTACCAATTTAAGCTTCATTTGAGAGCTGAGTAGCGCTCTGTTGGAGTTAGGTAGCTGAGTCATGCTACTGGGCTTTAGAAATTAAGCTGTTTGAGTCAAGAATTGAATTGATATTGAGATATCTTAACAGATTTGAGCTGGTAGTGGCTTCTGTTGAGTTCGCCGTGAAGCTGCTTGGACAGTAGACTTGAGTTGGTTGCTTCTCCCTTGTTGTGGCGAGATCATTTGAGGTAGAAGATGATTTGAGGTACGAATTGAGCTAGATTTTAGCAGCTTTGGGATATTTCCTTCGTGTATTAGCTGCTGTGTTTTGTATTGACTGCTGAATGATTTGTGCTCATATCTATGTTATGTGCGTGTGATGTTATGAATTGATTAAGAATGAGTCTGCTGTGCATTCACGCATAAATATTGAGCCCGATTCTTTTGGAAGCTGAATCCCTTCACACTTTGTGATCGGTCGGCTGAGTCGTCGTGCCTGAAATATCCAACGTTGTTTTTGATGTGGTGGCCAGCTGAGTCATTGTGCCTGAATACCACACTACCTTGTGATGGTCGACTGAATCGTCGTACTTGAAGATCACAAGATGATGATGATTGATGAGATCTGCACAGCTGAGTCGTTGTGCTATGTTTGCCTACCGATGATTCTTGGTAGCCCTTTTTCATGCATTGCACGATTGAGATATTGCGTTGTCTGATATGATAGATGCTTTTATTGTGCTCTTCGTACTGAGGTTTGACCTCGTTTATTTTCCCTGTTTTGGGCTGCCTTGGTTTGTATTGGCCTTGGCAGGTTCTTCAGGTAACCAAGCTGGACAAAGTGGAGCTTCAGCTGGTCGATCCCCTTTCTGATGTCAGTCCTTGTATTGGCCTTGTCAGGTTCTTTAGGTAACCAGGCTTGACAGAGTGGAGCTCAACTGGTCGATCCCCTTTCTGATCTGAGTCCCAGTGTATTTATTTTTATATTGAGCCAGGGGATGTCATGTGCCTTTATGTATTTTAGGGATCGTGTGTTATGTTATTGACTGTTGTTGTTTGAGTTCTGAGTTAAATCTTATTTTGAGTATGAATGTATTTTGAATAATATTGGATCAGGCCCATTATTAAAAATTTTTAGCCCATATTTTTATGATGCTTCCGTATATTTGTGACTAATTGTTGTATTAGCGCACGTGGCCTGACAGGTATACTCCTGTCGAAAAGGCGCACAGAAGCTCTCCCAAGAAATCAAACTCCAGTCTCGTGCATGACTAGGGAAGTGCGCTTCCACCAACGTTGAGCATGCTCTTTTAACTGCAAACGGCTAACTTCAGTCTCCTCTCTGGAGAATACTCAACCGCATCAAACAGTTCTTCCATATGCTCTAACCAACCCTCAGCTATCAGACCACTCTCGGCACCATTAAAAGTCGGGGGATTCATCCTCTAGAACCTAGACAACACTATCTCCATCTATCCGATCTGTCTAGTCACATCCTCTACATCTGTCTATCCAGCACAACTACGCTAAGGTATATTCTGCTGCTCAACATCCTCATCACTCCCGGGAGCTCTAGACTCCTCACCAATCTGCCTAGCGATCCTACTCCTACCTCTCCTCTGCGGCATCTAACAAAACTCAGAGGTAAGACAAGAAACAAATAACCACACAGGCAGATAAGAATCACAGAGTCAATCAAATATAAACTCAAACTCTGTGCCTAGACTCGAGTGTGATGAAAAAGAATTCAAGCTTATCCCAGTTTAAGCTCTGATACCAAAATGTCAGGCCCGGTGCGCTAATACATAGATAATTACACAATTATGCGGAGCAACAAAATCAGTGCTTAAAAATTTTTTGAAATGGGCCTGATCCAATATCATTCAAATAAGTTTCATAATCAAAATATTAGTTTAACTCAAAACTCAACAACACAACAGGTAACAAATAACAAGTAGTAAATGAACTACAGATCCCCTCAGTAAAATAAAGGCACATGACATCCCCTGGCTAAATATAAATACATAACACTGGGACTCAAATCAAAATGAGGATCGACCAGCTGAAGCACCACTCTGTCCAGCCTGGTTATCTGAAGAACCTGCCAAAGCCAATACGGACCAAGGCAGCCAAAAACAGGGAAAAGATACAAGGTCAAACGTCAGTACGAAGAGCACAACAAAGCAACAATCGTATCAGACAATGCAATATTTCAAACGTGCAATGCATGAGGGCTACCAAGAACCATCGGTAGGCAAAAAGAAGAACACAACGACTCAGCTGTGCATATCTCATCATCATCCTGCGATCTTCAGGTGCGACGACTCAGCCGACCATAACAGGGCAGTGGTATTCAGGCGCGAGAGCCGGCCACCACATCAAAAGCAGCGTTGGACCTTTCAGGCAGGACGACTCAGCCGGCTGATCGCAACGTGCAAAGGAATTCAGCTCACAAAGGAATCAGACTCAATATGTATGCATGAATGCACAGCAGACTCATGCTCAATTCAATGCATATAACTCACACTCACATTAAACAAACAAAAACACATAATCAGCTTCATAAACAAACAGCGCACAGATCACAACAATATAACACGAAAGAAATATCCCAAAGCTGATATCAAAGCTGCTAAGTCTAGCTCAATTCGTACCTCAAATATCAATTCTACCTCGACAGATCTAACCAGGTCACGACACCAACATCCTGCTCAAATCTGCTTCCTCACTGACTCACAGCGAAGCTTAACATGCACCGCTCAAAGCTCAAATCCAGAAGCTCAAATCTGAACGTGGAAAGCCATCGACTGGAATTCGTGAAGTTACTCGAACATGCAACTACTTCGCTCCTCTTCCACAAGTCGATCTACAACTCCAAACTAGTATCAATAAAAAGAGCTAAGCATGACGAACCCAGTTCCACCAATCTCACTCCAAACAATGATGGAAATCGAAGGCAATCTAACGAGGAAGGGTTCGGATGAACAGTACTAATCGAGGGTTTCGAAGGAAAAAGATAAGAAATGTCGGGTTGAAAAATGACTAAGTGTCGATCGCTACTTAGCATTTAAATCTTTCAGTCAACACTGACTTATTCAGATCTCACCAACAACTCGGATCTTAGTGCTTAGGAAAAAGTCCCTCAGATCTGGCCTCAGCGATAAATGACTAAGTGTCGATCGCTACTTAGCATTTTAAATCTTTTCAGTAAATACTGACTATTCAGATCTCACCAACAACTCGGATCTTAGTGCTTAGGAAAAAGTCCCTCAGATCTGGCCTCAGCGATAACTCAAATTTGGCTTTGCTATGCTAGAAAAGCGCTACTAATAAAAACGGCGTCGCACAAGGGTTCCTTTTCACTAATGCTAAACGACGTCGCGCTACTTCCAGATCTGAAGCAGATCTCACCAACTCAGACCCGCTAACGCCCAACCAGACTTGACCAAATCTGATATGATTAAACCGCACAGGTTTACTCCGAACTCACGAACCGGACCAATCCAAATAGTACCGTTGAACTACGCTTGACTTCTCCTCGCTAACCAAATATGTTCCTCTCTCAACACCAGCTCTGACTAGCGCCTAAAACGACATCGTATCGCTTCCCGCTAGCGGTAACTCAATAAAACCAGCGATGACCAGATCTGGACACCGAGATCTCACTCAAATCTAAATTCCAAAATTCAGATTTCGACATAAAATTCGCCAAGCGTTACTTCCAGTCAAACCCGATAGCTACCAGCACTCAAATCTTATCTATACCAAATCTGAAAACACGAAAATCATCAACGAATTAACCAATTCTCTCAAACATGAAATGTGATGACCACAATCTCTTTGGTTAATCCTATTCTGATATGAGTTTTACACTAATCACCAAAATACAGATTTCTAGTCGTCACAGGAGGGCCAGCCTCAAGTGCTCTTTATGCTGCATGAGAGTATTCGAGTAAACCAATATGTCATCAATGAAAACAATCACGAACTGATCGATGAACTCTCTAAAGACTCGGTTCATTAAGTCTATGAAAACCGTAGGGGCATTAGTCAAACCAAACGACATAACCAAGAACTTGTAATGCCGTACCTCGTTCTAAACGCAGTTTTCGCAACATCATCCTCTCGAATTCGCAATTGATGATACCCTGATCGCAGATCGATCTTAGAATAAACGGCGGAACCTTGAAGCTGATGGAAAAAATCGTCGATCCTTGTTAAAGGGTACTTATTCTTCACAGTAGCCTTGTTCTGTTGCCGAAAGGCGATGCACATCTCATCGAACCGTCTATCATTTTCACAAATAAAATAGGAGCTCCCCACAGGGACATGCTTGGCCGGACAAAGCCTTTCTCCAGCAGATCGCTAAGCTATGCCTTCAGCTCCCTCAACTCAGCTGGCACTAAACGATACGGGGTTCATGAAATAGGAGCTGTACCCGGCACCAACTTGATGCTGAAGTCTATCTCCCTCCTCAGAGGAAAACCAGGAATCTCCTCTGGAAACACATCATGTAAATCACGAACGACAAATGTCACTAAGCTCCACACACGACGTCGATGATGTGTCTAAAGCATAAATCATGAATCCTACATTCTCCAACAACAGCAGGCTAAACACTCTGTGACGCCCGTACCCAACGGGGCCACGAGAATTGGGGTAAACAAAATTTTCCAATAAAAGAAGGGCTAAAAGATAATTTGTTATAAGCTGCATTTCTTATAACTCAAAGGAAACAAGACACAAGACAATTCGAAGAATCAGCAGGTACATAAGTTCGCGCGCTACTGCTAAAACATTTGTGGAAAACAGGGTATTTCATATAACTTTGCAATTGCGGTTTACAACAGCTGCTATTCGATATAAATATACAACCATTGCTACTGATTTAATACAGCAAAATCTAATCAAAACAATACAACTGAGACACGGAAAACGTAGGCCTTGGATAAACACAACGCCACCCATCTGCTGATTCAAGTTCCACCTGCTGTTCCTCCATCAGCTGTCGTACCTGCACCATTTTAAAAGCTAGTGAGCCTAAAGGCTCATAAGTAAAATCTGAGTAGTAACAATTTCATAAAACGCAGGCAGACATCTGTACAATGCATATGTTAAGGAATTTCAATATACCATATCGTTTTTCTGTAAAACATCGGGTTCCATCATTTTAAACATTTGCTTCCCATTTTAAAACTTTACTGAGTATTGAATTCGACTGTGAAAACGTATCGTTAAAATGGAAACTGGTTGAAAGAAAACCAGTCGCAAGGAACAGTACCAGTCGCAAGACTAATACCTGCTGAAAAGAACAATACCAGGCGCAACACAAGAATCCAGTCGCGAGGTATTTTAAATAAGTATGAAGTAAAACGATGTCATTGGGAAGATCAGCAGATGAAATAACAAGACTACCTGCTGATCTTTGTTCAAAGTGAAACGATGTCGTTAGAGAGATCAGCAAATGAAATAATAAGGCTACCTGCTGATCTTTTTTTTTATAACTAAATGGAACGACGTCGTTAGCACATCAATCAATCGCAAGGAAAAGTACTAACACGATTATATAAATGAATAGTACCAGTCGCGAGACTAGTACCAGCTGGAATGAACAGTACTTGAAAAATGAGTAAAGCAACTGCTGAATTATCATTATGAATGCATCTGCTGATGAACAGTGCATCTACTGATTTTATGTAGACAAAGCAACTGCTGGATTCTAACTAAGGAAAATACAGCTGCTGAATTTAAAATCACAATGCAGCTGCTGATTCCTAATCAAAGGAAATCAACTGCTGATATTACTAAAGAAAGACGCATCTGCTGATGAACAGTGCATCTGCTGAAATTTACGAACACGCTTGTAATATCTAAACAATGATTTCGCTACCAGCTATTGCCTATTAAACCAGACTTTATACTGATTCAACCAGCAACTACCGATTACCAAATCATCAAATTTCGACATTACAACCACAGGAAGAACATTTGTAAATGCTAAAACCATACAGCTGCTGAATACTTAACTCTTCATCTGTAATATCAAAACAACAACGATGCCATCAGCTGTTGCCTATCAAACCATACCAATGATTCGACCAGCAACTACCAATTACACAGTTATCCAATTCTAATATTACAGCTACTGCAAGAAGAACTTTCATAACATTTCTGGAAATGAATTCGAATCCTCAGTACATATAAAACTTCATAAACTTTCTGAAAAACATACTGGAAGCATTATAAACATCAAAACATACATTTTCGAACCCATCTTTCTTTCCTTATCATGTCTAAATCATTTCAAAC
>KV000479.1:61631-71866 GCA_001598015.1 Dorcoceras hygrometricum | reverse complement strand
TAAAATGAAACGATGTCGTTGGGGTGATCAGCAGATGAATACAAAACTACCTGCTGATCTTTGTATAAAGTGAAACGGTGTCGTTAGAGTGATCAGCAGACGAAATACAAAACTACCTGCTGATCTTTGTATAAAGTGAAACGGTGTCGTTAGAGTGATCAGCAGACGAAATACAAAACTACCTGCTGATCTTTGTATAAAGTGAAACGGTGTCGTTAGAGTGATCAGCAGACGAAATACAAAACTACCTGCTGATCTTTGTATAAAGTGAAACGGTGTCGTTAGAGTGATCAGCAGACGAATTAAAAACTACCTGCTGATCTTTGTAAAACTAAATGGAACGACGTCGTTAGCACATCAATCAATCGCAAGGAAAAGTGCTAACACGATTATATAAATGAATAGTACCAGTCGCGAGACTAGTACCAGCTGGAATGAACAGTACTTGAAAAATGAGTAAAGCTACTGCTGAATTATCATTATGAATGCATCTGCTGATGAACAGTGCATCTACTGATTTTATGTAGACAAAGCAACTGCTGGATTCTAACTAAGGAAAATACAGCTGCTGAATTTAAAATCACAATGCAGCTGCTGATTCCTAATCAAAGGAAAACAACTGCTGATATTACTAAAGAAAGACGCATCTGCTGATGAACAGTGCATGCTGAAATTTACGAAGACGCTTGTAATATCTAAACAATGATTTCGCTACCAGCTATTGCCTATTAAACCAGACTTTATACTGATTCAACCAGCAACTACCGATTACCAAATCATCAAATTTCGACATTACAACCACAGTAAGAACATTTGTATATGCTAAAACCATACAGCTGCTGAATACTTAACTCTTCATCTGTAATATCAAAACAACAACGATGCCATCAGCTGTTTCCTATCAAACCATACCAATGATTCAACCAGCAACTACCAATTACACAGTTATCCAATTCTAATATTACAGCTACTGCAAGAAGAACTTTCATAACATTTCTGGAAATGAATTCGAATCCTCAGTACATATAAAACTTCATAAACTTTCTGACAAACATACTGGAAGCATTATAAACATCAAAACATCATTTTCGAACCCATCTTTCTTTCCTTTTTCATGTCTAAATCATTTCAAACATGAACTTTCGATATATCATTAATATACAGTCAAGCAGATCCATTAAAACACAATATATGCTTCAAATGGTGTAGAAAAAGATCAGCTTTTACGTGCCTTATTTTAAGCTTTGCAACAACAGCAAATTTCCTGCAGGAATCCTCCCTTTGAGCAACACACGAACTTTTCTGAGATTTCTTTGAAAAACACTTTAAAACTTTTCTTTGCAAATGATGAAAGTCTTACTTTGAAAACAGGTTTTTATATGAAAGGGATTAGTGGCAAGCTACTTGAGAAATCAAGCATGACACACCTTCGAAATTTAGTAAAATTCCCTTCATATCATTTTAATTTGTAAAACACCAAACCTTCTTTTAAAGAAAACATTTCACCTCCTTAAAACATTTTCCAATCGACTTAGAAATCAGCTCGTGCATCGCTACTTGGAGTTACCTGCTGAAATCAGCCGCAGCGCAATCTTACCTGCTGGAATGAACAATTCAGCAGATTCATGATATTTAAAATTGCCAAAATGGCCCATATGATTTATGAAATGCATAAATATGGTCCTAAAGATTTTGGGGCGTTACACACTCCATAGCAGAGATCAACGAAATCTTTGATTGGGAATCATGGCCGTAGAAGTTCCACTTCTCTCCAGACTGGGGCCGAAAACGCACAACGCCATGGAAACAATCCACGATGGCCCTAAAACTAGACAACACGTCCATTCCCACTATGCAATCGAAACCCACATAACTAACCTGATCAAATTGGCTATCAGCACATGCTTGCCAAAGATAAGTATGCCATTACACACCATCTCTTGGGAGAACAAGCTCGCACCGGCAGGAGTCGCAATAGAAACAACATCACGCAAAAAGGTGGTACACACACCATGCTCAACAACAAATGCATCAGCTATGAATGAATGTGATGCTCCAGTATCAAACAACACACGAGATAGAAAATAAGAAACAGTACCAGTACCTGCGATCACTCCTCTAGGAGTGCCCTTTGCTTGCTCCCTTGTCATGGAATTCACTTGAGCTTGCTGAGGTCCTGAGTACTGAGGTTGGGAAGACTGTCCAAAATGCGAAGGACCAGGATGCTGAAACGACCTGTGCTGATTTTCTACCATCCTCTGCTACTGAACAGGGAATGAACGACCTCGAGATGACCCGCCATAACAACCCTACGGTGGGGCAGCGGTGTGCTGAGATCCAGCCAAAGGACATACTCTCGCAAAATATCAGTACTGCCCACAAAGATTGCAAACACCCTGAACCCTTAAACATTGCGTCGAAGGGTGTTTATCTCCACATTGGCCACAGAGGTTAGCTCTGGGACTGCTACTGCTACTCGAACTGCCTGAACCATAAGAAGTAGAACCCTGCTTGTAATGCCTAGAAATTTCTGATTACGTAGAAATAAGTTCATGACTAGGGGAAAACTAATTTTAGATAATTACATGTCATTTTATGTGATTTAATTATGATTTTTATATTGCATGGTATGTATGTCATGTTTTCAGCCTGTTGAGTTACGGACGCGTGGACGAGACTAGGGAAGACAGATGAAAATAATTTGAAAATTTTAAGTTCTTAGATTTTTAAGAAAAATTAAATTACTTTTAAGCAGCAAATTTCTGAAAATTGGGGTTTTTATGATTATTTGAGGGGAATCCGTTTTTCGTCTATACGAGCTGTTTAATTGGACTTTAAGGTGTTTTAAAATTTGAGGGGACTTTAAGTCCGAAAATTAGCCAATCTCAAAGCCAAGTCAAAGTATTAATTATCTTATCAAATTAAGGTCGGGGCAAACATGTCAAAAGTTTTTGCCTTTCGTTAATTAAACTATAGGAGTCAATTGTGTCACACTCTATTGTTTCAAAAACACAAAAAAATTAATCAAAACCTAGCTAAAGCCTCCACTCCCTCCTCCCTACAGCATGTCCCCCTCCTCCCCTCCCAAGGTTTCGAAAATTGCATGATCTTGGTGATTCAGAGGCGGTCCGTTCCCATTTGGTGTCTTCTACGTCGGTAACTCGCAGATCTCTATTCTCTCCAAGACAGGCATGTAATATCGATTCCTTTTCTCACCATTTAAGCCATATTAATCTTTTTTAATGTTCAATTCATGATTTGAATGGGATTTGTTTAGATCTATGCACAATTGTTTTAGATCCATGCATAACTCATGAATTTTCAGCATGCTTTTGATATGTTCTTGTATTTCTTCCGCTAAGGGCTGTTCATGGGGCTAGGGTTCGGTCTGAGGGTGGTCCAGGTAGTTAGTACATCGAGTTAGGATCACGTAGGTCCAAACGGTAAGCGATGTGATCCCGGAATGAATTAGTTTTGAATTTTATGATCAGCATGTGTCCTGGCTTGTCGTCTGTGCGCGACAGTAGAGTTGTTGGGGTCGGGCATGTCGCTCCATGAGGTCTGTAAAGTTTATTTCAGGAGATATCCCATCGAGTTAGTATCACTTAGGTCCAAATGAGAACCGATTTGGTCGAGGACGAATTAGTTATGATTGTTATGGCTAGCATGTATCCTGGTTATAGTCTGTGCGCGAGCAGTGTCATTACGAGCATTGGGTTGGTCATCCCTTGATTCTTTTTTTGGGTTTTGTTTGTTTCAGTGACTATGACATTGAGTTAGGGCTGTGTGGGTCAAAACAAGGGGTGATTTGGTTAAGAAATGAAGTTTTAATGATTTTTACCGTTTTGTCGCTAGAAATGAGCCTTGTCAGGTCATTTTTGTAAAAATTGAGATTTCGAGTCTTAGGGCCGCCAAAGTTCGTGGATGACTTTATTTGATGTCTTAAGAATATTTTAAAATATTTTTAAATATGGTCCGAGTTATTTTAATTCTGGACCGGTTATTTTAATTTTAAAGATGAAGGTCCAATTTTATGATTTTTGGTCAAATATTTAATAGTCAAATATTTTTGTCAAACTTTTAATTAAATGGGACCTAATACTTTATTTTTAGTTTTTTAAGTCAAAATTAGAGTCTTTGGATTTTTAATTAAATCAAAATTGATTATTGGATTTTAATTTGGTCAAAATTGGTCATTTGGTCAAAAATTTGTCTTTTGGGTCAAAATTGATTGAGTTATCCTTTTTAAAAGTCAAAATTGGTTAAATGTATTTTTAAGTCAAGATTGATGTTGAAATTAGTCAAAATTAGTCATTTGATTTTAAAGTCAAAATTGGTCAATTGATTTTGGATTAGTCCAATTTGGAGTATTTTAAGGATTTTAAAGGTGAATTTTAAAGGTATGAGCTAAGTCCAATTTTTATGTTAAGTCTAGAATTAGTGGGCCAGGCTCCTGAACCAGTCCTTGACCGAAGTAGAAAATGTAGAAGCCCGTGAATGTATATTTATTGTATATGTATATTCTATGTACGTAAATGATTTAAAGAAAATGATTAAATATGCATTGACGGGCTAAGATTTTAAATTTCATGATTTCAAGAAATGCACGTATCATGAGATACTACGAAACGATCAGGCATGAACTTTTTAAGTTAAAACCCGAGGGATTGAAGTGATGTAGCAAAGTTTAATGATGGGAGCTAGCCGGGTAGCCGAGCCCGGGGATCCCCTATTTTAATGTATGATTATGAGCTTATGGATCCATGTGATCACGACATGGTGAAGTGGCAAGCATAGAGGTGTGAGGGATCCCAAGGTAAGATCGGGTGAACCGCACCGCCACGTACGTTGGTTATTTCGACTGATCAGTCACACGGCCGCTCGCATCCACTGATACGACTCATACGTTTTTCATGGTACGTTATGTCATGCCTTATGTACGTTACATGTTATGATATGTATGAAATGTACGAACAAGGTTTTAAGATCATCTATGCACACATGTTTAACGTTAGTTTATTAAAAGTATGTGCTTGCATGTGACTTTATGTATATGTACCTTGTTATTTTAAAAGATAGAGCATGCTGAGCCTCTAGGCTCACTAGGTTTAAATTGTGCAGGTGATGACCCTGCGGATTTTATCCCGACTGGTTGTGAGGACCTCTGAGCGCCCGATGCAGCAGTAACCCTTGGCCGCATTGATGTTTTGTTTTAGTGATGATACGTTTTTCAAATGTTGGTTTCAACTTGTTTATTTTCAGTACTTTTACGCAGTCTGATTTTTACAATATGGATGATTTAACGATTCGAGATATTTATTTGATTTATGTTTTGAAGTGATGGTTTACAAAATCTTTTAAAAGGGAACGAGCAACATTTTCAGTTTATGTATTCCGCAAATGTTTTCAAAAAAATAAAAAATTTCTAGAGTCTAGTTCATTTCAGTTGGTATCATAGCGGTGTTTCTGGTGGGGTACTAGCCTGCTGCGTGGAGCTCGGAAGTCGCACTACCAGTCTGTGAGTTTTACTATTTTATGATTCATGTTTGTGTTCGCATTCTACATTTTTTATTTTTGCACGAGTTTTGGCCTTAGAATTTTAAGACTTAGACGCTTAGTCATGCACTTAGATTTACGTGAAGGGTTTTGCGTACCAGTATGCCTCCCAGTCATGCTAAGGAACAGCAGGATGTTGATGCACCTCCTCCTCCCACACCTCCTCAGTTGACACCCTATGAGAGGGCTAATGTGGATATGCTAGCCGAGATCACCTGGATGCTTGAGAGATGGTCGGAGCGTTCTGGGAAGTCTCATGAGGAGGATGTGGCTGAGCGGTTCCGCAAGCAGGTACCAAGGAATTTGCCGGGACTACAGAACCCCTAGTTGCTGAGTAAAGAACTGTTAGGATATTCTATGCCTTAGGTTGATGGGTAGGATCTAAGTATGAACGGTTATACCTTCTAGAACTTGCCTTGAGAACTTAGACGGGTAGGACTAGCGAACCTAGTAATGTTTTAGGAATCCAAACTGCTTTTTTGGATTTAATTTGACCGTAAACGCGTACCTGTGTGACGTTTCTCTTTCAGGCGAGATTAGTGTGCTAGGTGTGACTACACTCGCTTTTCTAGGCTCAGGGGGACCCACTCGTTTATTTTGAGTGCGTTCACACAGAGGAAGGGTATGGTTTCGGAGATCTAGGGGTGTAGCTCTCATCGTGACGGTTCTGTCAGGAGAGGAGTTGACGACGACCAGCGTTGTGCAGGGATTGATGATGAAGTTCCAGGATCATGAGGTCAGAGCAGACTTGGTCGTTTTTTCGATATCAGGATTCGACCTCATCCTAGGTATGGATTGGCTGACAGAGTTTGGAGCAGTGATAGACTTTCAGCGGAGGACAGTGACTATCAGGCCTCCAGGGCAGGAGGCCTTCTTATTTGAGGCAGCAAGGAGGCCGCGGAAGCCCAGATTTATATCATTTTATGTGATTTAATTATGATTTTTATATTGCATGGTATGTATGTCATATTTTCAGCCTGTTGAGTTACGGACACGTGGACGAGACTATCGAGATGAAAATAACTTGAGATTTTTAAGAATAAATTTATTATTTTTAAGTAGCAAATTTCTGAAAATAGGGGTTTTTATGATTATTTTGGAGGGGAACCCGTTTTTCGCTTAAACGGGCTGTTTTATTGTATTTAAGGTGTTTTAAAATTTGAGGGGACTTTAATTACGAAAATTAGCCAATTTCAAAGCCAAGTCAAAGTTTTAATTATATTATCACATTAAGGGAGGGCAAACATGTCAAAAGTTTCTTCCTTTTGTTAATTAAACTATGGGGGTCAATTGTATCACACTCCATTGTTTCAAAACACCAAAAAATTTATCAAAACCAAGCTAAAAACTCCACTCACTCCTCCCTACAGCACTTCCCCCTCCTCCCCTCTCAAGGTTTCGATAATTGCTAGATCTTGGTGATTCAAAGGCGATCCGGTCACGATCCCGTGTCCTCTACGTCGGTATTGCCAGGATCCGTGCTAATCACTCAAGATTATAGCATAAATAAGCACATAATAGCGGAAGCATAAAATAGGGCTTAAAAATTTTTCGAAATCATTTGGGCCTGAACTCAAAATCATCATTCAAATTATTCATAATCAAAATACTAGTTAACTCAAACTCATACAAAGCAGGTAACAACAAGTTTCAAATCAAATACATATCCCCAATACAATAAAACACGGGGCATCCCCTGGTTCAATACATAACATAAAATAAATTGGGACTCAAGGAAATGGGGATCGACCAGCTGGTACTCCACTCGGTCCAGCTTGGTTACCTGAAGATCCTGCAAATGGGTAACACAGACCCAAACAACACAAAAATAGGAAAAGAAATACTAGGTCAAGCCTCAGTACGAAGAGCTATCAAAACAGCTAATCATGAAACATGCTATAATCAAAGCTATGAAATGCATGAGAGCTATCAATGATCGGATAGCTAGACCAGTGTATCACCTGGCAAATTATCTCAATTAGCCTCTATACCCGCACGGTGTATCAACCGGGGAAATCATCGGTCCATGATCTTCAAAGCCCGTCAGCACATCACAACTCGGTGGTAGACGCTCGAATCCGGCAATCACCACTCCGATGATAGAGTTGGACTTTTCAGGCACGACACATCTGTCGGCCAGTCACAACGTGGCTCTCAATCAGGTCATCAATCAATCTGTCAATCAGGCTCAAGATGTATGCATGTATGCCAAATCAATATTCATTTCACAATGCATATAATTCAATACGTGAAAACAGAATGTACAACTCAAATAATTCAACAAACTGTATCACGTAAAAGCACAGAATCACATCATCAATCACAGCCATGTCCACGCTCAAAGCTGTTAAATCTGCTCCATTCGTACCTTCAAGCCTCAAATACCTCAACAAAGTTCTAACAAGTCGCTGCAACTCACAGCCTAAGCAACCAGATCTCTCCTGGCTCGGCAAACACGGCAGAGACTCCCTGGAACTGAAAATCCAGAAGCGTACAACACTCAAAGAACTCTCAATCAGATTTCTCCAGAAATAATCGTACACCAGCAGCTTCACTCTCACATCCACAAGTCGTTCCGCAACCTCTAATGAGTAGCAATCGACAGAGCAACTCACAAGGAATCTAGCGCCACCAAAATCATCGAAAACAAAGGCTGGAATCGACGGAAATCTAGGGAAGAAACGTTCGGTGAACAGTAGCTAAAACAAGGGTTTGAATATGGAGATAAGAAATGTCGGGTTCAGAATAATTCTAAGTGTCGATCAACCCTTATCTATATATCTTCCAATTCCAACAGCTGCTGTTCACAAAATCATCAGACATCGAAACAGTAGGTATCTTACAACAGAAACCAGCATTTGCTCTCAACAGAAATCAGCAGCAACCATCAGGCGTTGCATTACTCATCACGCACCAAAACGAAGCCGCATCAACTAATCAAAACGACGTCGCAGCAAACCAACAGCTGATGGTAGATTCCTTTCGAAACAACCAACAGCTGGTCACGCTAAACAATTCAAACGACGACGTAAGGGACACGTCACCTTCGCTGCCAATAGCTGATCAAAAGCGTTGCACCCAAAACGCTACATTTCAACTTATCAAAACGACGTCTCTTCACCATCAGCGACTGGTTCCTCAAACCAACAGCTGGTCGCTTGACTAAATCAATTCCTCACAATCGCAACTGCTGATTTGCACTTCAAAAACAGCAGTCAACACTAAAAGGTTGACCAACACGTGTCGTGTTCTCGTTAATCCTCGCACCCGCGCACTTGCTGCCAGCAGATACCTCTTCAACCGCTACTACTGAATAGCAAAACGACAACGCATTATTCACTCGCTACTGTATATGTCTGAAATGCGCTACACCTGATTCCTTGCATTAGCGCGACGTCTGATTTTCACGAAACGACAGCGTATCTCTTCTACTCCATCACGACTGATCAGACTTCATCAACTCGCGCTACTGCTGAATTCTACTGGAATTGGATTTTCTCTCATGAAATCTTCAAAATTCACGCGACTAATCCCAAATAAATCCAAATAATCACTAATTTAAATCCCGATTCCTCACATTCTCCCAACCTTAAGAGATTTCGTCCTCGAAATCAAAGGCAAACTCAGGGAAAATTCAATCGAGCATGCAAGTCAAGCACAAACAATCAAAACAAGCTCAAATCAAAGCTTAGAAATTACTTGGAGTTTACACTATCAGCGCTCAAACAGATGAGGCCACTCTTGTCTCATCTTCTCCTCAACCTCTCAGGTAGCTTCTTCTCGG
Source organism: Dorcoceras hygrometricum (assembly GCA_001598015.1). Classification (NCBI taxonomy): domain Eukaryota; kingdom Viridiplantae; phylum Streptophyta; class Magnoliopsida; order Lamiales; family Gesneriaceae; genus Dorcoceras; species Dorcoceras hygrometricum. Next base: position 62,526 of record KV000479.1, on the reverse strand, counting down.
TCATGCTTACTCCATTGGACCATCACCAACGGAATCACTTTGTTCCTCAGCTGCTTCTCCTTCCTATCCAGAATCTGCACTGGATATTCTACATAGCTCAAGGCAGAATCCAGCTCAACTTCGTCGGTTCTCAACAAATGGGACGGATCTGGCTCATATTTCCTCAACATTGACACATGAAAAACGTCATGTATCGCTGCTAACTCATCAGGCAGCCTCAATCGATAAGCCAACTTTCCAATCCGGTCAACAATCTCGAAGGGACCAACGAATCTAGGAGCTAATTTGCCTTTAAATCTGAATCGCATAACGCTCTTGAAAGGAGAAACTTTGAGAAATACTCGATCGCCAACCTCAAACTCCAAAGGTCTAAATCTTCTATTAGCATAGCTAGAGAAACGATCTTGAGCAGCATTCATTCTACTCCGAATCAAATCGATTTGATCTTTCATGTGCTGAACAAACTCCGATGTAGAAAGCTGTCTCTCACCAACTTCTTCCCAACAGATCGGAGATCTGCATTTGTGACCATACAACGCTTCAAATGGAGCCATCCCGATAGTCACCTGGTAGCTATTATTATACGAAAAATCTACCAAGGACAAGGAATCCTGCCAGCCACCACCGAAATCCATCACGACTGCCCACAACATATCCTCTAAAGTCTGAATGGTCCTCTCAGACTGACCATCTGTCTGTGGGTGATAGGCTGTACTCATATCCAATCTAGAACCCATCGCTGCTTGCAGACTCTTCCAAACACGAGAAGTGAACCTTGGATCTCTGTCAGACACTATCGAAACAGGAACTCCATGCAATCTAACCACATGGTCGATGTACAGTTTCGCCATTTTCTTCATGGAACACCTCACATCATAGGGAATGAAATGGCTTG